>DWPA01001074.1:0-20242 GCA_018251375.1 Calpodes ethlius
TTAATTAATAACGTTAGACTACAAACAGACACCTGACAGGTGAAAGAAATTAAATAAAATCTTGTAAAATAGTTTACAAGTTGTTAATAAACACGAAATGCTTAAAAATGCGAATGCGAATTTGCCGTTCATCCGGCCTAACAATCTCCATAATAGTCATAATTTCTATTCTGTTCGTCATAATAAAAATTCTCAGAAAAATATTGTAATAAATAGGACAAAAAAAAGTATTGCTCACCAACGTAAATGAAGTTAAATATATCAAATTAGTGTTCGATTTTTGCATATTTCTAGCGAATCCGAGAGAGGAGTAGGGCGCGGTGGGAGGGCGGCCGGCGAATCAATTACGTTACGTTGACGTTGGCAAGCGGTAATTCGATCCATCGGCAAATGTTGATTCGACCGCGGGTCATGTTCACTTCGACGCGACGATGGACATTGATCCACTTTCGCTTTGCGCTCGCTACCCTAATTAACCTTCGGCCCTTCATTACCTATAAAGCTAGCATACATTTTTGATACCTTTAGTATTAAAAACTATTGTTGATTCAATTCTTTGTTTTCGGACATATGGTTTTATGTGAGAAGGTGTAATAGGTTAAGTACTGAATTAAAAAAAAGAGAGAAAAATAGATAATAACATACCAAGTTATTAATTAATTTGTTACATAGGATGACATGATATTATTGGACTTGAAATTGTATTGTATGTATAATTATTAAGTGTGTTATCGTCATTTAAAAATTGTTTACTGTATGAAGTATGATCGCTATTTAGCGATAATGCATTCATTCGATCGATGGGTCATGAACAATCAAATGTTTTGGATGAACATGAGAATTTACTTTTTATTGCATCATCTACCATGAGCGCTGTCGGGATTTTGTTCAAGTAGATTACATTTTTTTTGGCTCATTTTATCAAATAATTTGGAGGATATATAGGTATTAATATTGAAGTAGAAGATGTAAATTATTGCATTAACCTTTTTAAATATAATTTTGATCCTTTCAATATGAGACACCTCTAGTCTACAACGCTCTTGGCATCAAGTCATCTTTATCATAAAAATGTATTGACATGGGAACTTAGTATGAAGACAGGAAATTAACATTTCAATTTCTTATGATAAGTGCAATTAGTTTTGAATCTTGCTACATTTGACCCACAAAAACAGCTAAAACACTCTTGTTAAATTAAAATTATAGGTTTTTATAGGAAATAATACTGTGGAAATTCATAAAGATTCCGTGTAACCCGAAAGTCTGAACAAGTTTACAGGCATGTCGTCATTGTATAAGTATTGTATTGAATCATTAAATGGAGTTTAGTTACCGGCGAGCCGTACAAACTCCCATTGATCTCTTACATTCAGACAAAGGAATAATTTCAATGCGGCTTATTAAGGCCCTTGTTTGAAAATTGTTCGTAATTTCCATTATTAAAAGCATCAACGTGTACATCATTTAATATTTTCTTTTAATACTAGCTCTTGCCCGTGACTCTGTGGAAATATTGTAGTAAACATAAAAAAAGATTGTTCCCATATTTTATAAGGGATGATTTTTTGGAAATCCTGTATTAGTTATATATATTATTAATTAGTCAGAAATACTAAATACCAATTTTCTAATACTAATGTTTTATTAATTGTGTGCGCGTAATTCAGTTTTCATTTTTTTGGCTATTCCATGCCCTCCAATTCTAATAATATCAAATTTCATCGATCAGTTTCAAAATATTCTTATGTAAAATAAAATATATATCGGGTGAGGGAGCAGGCTTATCAAAATTAACCTCTTCAGCGTCTAATGAATTGCTCTTCTTCCGGCTGAGCGCAAGAGATGCCCCCCTTCGGTCGTAGTAATCCGTATCAGCGTTTCTGCCGGTCTTGTTATTGTTTAATACGTAAGTACATTTCGATGCGAAAGCATAACAAATGATATGAGGAATTTACGATAATATTTGCATAAAGGGAATATCGCGCTCTCGGAGAATATATATATGAAATTTTATTATATCTTTCAAGTTTAAAAAAAACATTTTCGATTGTTAAATCCCTCACTACAGTAAGTCACCCATAAACATTGTCTACTTTTTTATTTAAAACATTTCACTATTACTTATATGTCCCAAACAAGCTGAGCACTGCTTGTCAATAGTACTATAACTTGATAAAAAAATCCACACGTTTCATATTATATCAAAAATCATAAAGTGTAAGTAGTCCCTATATTCCAATGACAATCATTGAAACCGAATATTTAAATTGAATAATAACGCTAATAATGCTACACACTCATAACCCCACATTAGAATTCCTGTTTTCACAACACCATGGCCATGCCATTGACAATACAGAACACACACACCCAGACAGAGAACAGAAATTTGAACTCATTACAATTTTTGTTACGCTGGGAATTGAACATATTATCTTATCGCTTGTATCACAGGGTTCGTTAAAAAAATAAACCGTTACGGTGTGTATTGTGTAGGCTAACTCGTTGGTTGATTCACACTCGTCTTAGAAACCATTCTCATCGAATTCGAACAAGAAATAGAACAGGCCCGGGGCGCTCGGCGCAGGCGCCGGGCCCTTACCTAAATTAAAAACTTAAAAAAAAACAAGCAAGATACTAACACTTCTTTACTAATTAATTACCAAATTAGTGTTCTTTTAATTCTGGAGCAATCATGTTAAAAAGTATACAAATGAAGTAAACAAGTAAATTACATGTATAAAAAGGCACGGACACCAAGTCCGTGGTGTGTAACTAATAATGGAGAAAAAAAAACATTCTCATATTATAGTATAAGGTTTCTTCAGAACCAGTTATCTTTTATACATTCTCTTGTTCGTTGTATATTTTTGTACATTGTTATATTTTCACTCTTTCACGATTACTTATGATATACATACGACAAACATAGCATAGACATTTCATATTTTAAGCTCAACGTAATTCCGTTCCAAAAAGGACCCTTTGTCGAAATATTATATCCGATTAAGTTCGGATCGGATAGAGTTCTGTAAATTATATGTCATCGAATATTTACTTTTCCGTTTGGAAAATTTTAAATTAACGTTTTTCATTTAGTGTTATGAATGACCTGTTACACTTCAACATCGTACCATTATTAAATATCGATCTTGGCTAATAATATAGACGTGTATAATGCATTGCATAAGTATATACTTTCTTTTGTAGTCCTTTGGCAATATAGGCACATATTAAAGTAGAAAGGTATTTTATGTGTATATTAAAATTTGTGAGAACTAGAATTAACCCATATGAATAACTGAAAATGTTTACTTAAATGATTTAGACATAATTTTCATTGATATAATATTGGAACCTTGATGTAATACTTAGTGTATTTTTAATTCGGTTCTATAATAAAATATATATATATTTAAAGAATTTCGTCCAATTATTTTTTCCAGTATGGATACCAAGGTTTCCAAAGTGAATCGTTGGTAACATATGTGTGAAAGGTGTTTTAAGTATTATTTCCAAGTAACAGGAACATTTGTCCATTCGGCTTTAAAGTAAACCACATGAAAGTTCTTAACAGAAGTTTCATGTTTAGTAGAGACATCCATATTTTTGTAACATTAATAAAATTATTTAAATTAACATTTCGGTTTTTTTATATACAGATAACAGCTGTTGATTCTTCAGTTCTTTCACTTTTTCCCAGACTTCAAATTAAACTCCAAGAAAGTGTAGGAAAAAAAATTAAAATTAAATAACAATTTGTCAGTGAACATCGTTGACTGTTCAGGTCACGCTAAAGTTTAATTTATGGACACCGAGACATAGAATTACTCCCATAGGATCTGGATCATTAAGTGGGTAAATGGTTAATGAAAATAGAATGAGCACTAAACATCGAAGCGAAATTTCGCCAGTCACCTAGCCGTCGTTAAATGTTGTTATCGTCGCGATTAAGTAACAAAACAACTCAGCTGGAGGCGGCCGCGGGGCGGGAAGGGCGCGCGGGCCGCGGGGGTTGCGTCGCGAATAATAATCTCAGTTTACGACGGCACCCGAGTGAATCAATAAAAACACTAATAATGCACAGGCGTAATCCTGCCCCGTGCAACGTCGCGATTACCGGCACTAACGAGATCGTAAAGTCGGATCACCAATGCACGGATCGGCTTAGCTTCGAAACATAAGCACCGCGGGTGGAACGCCAGACTATACGCCTGGCCCGCGTCGCTTACACAACTCTCCTATGATCAAACTATGTATACTGTGTGTGTAATAAACGCCATCGAATGCCGAAATACTTTTAGTTGAAGAGCTTATCGTACTTTATTGCTATATTATTAGACATATCGCTAGATTATGGATAAGATACGTTAATGTACAGGACAATAACTTGGTTTTGTGTGGGCAACCTATGTTTTAGTTGGGCAATGGTGGTTAAATTTATTTGTACGTGTTAAAATAAATCATGTTTTGATGTTGTTCTTTTGATTTTTTTTGAGTTTTGGAAGGAAATTATTGCCAGTGTTTCTCTATATTTTAATGTTATCTTTTTTTTTATGCAAATCTAAAATTTGCCGGTGTGTCTGTAACAGGAAGGTTAAGTAATTTACACGTGGTTGATCAGTATCAATAGTCTGCAGCATATAATATACCAGCTTTTTACGTGAATTAAGTTAAAGTAATTATTTTTACGTAATTTAAATTACGACACATGTTTCAAAACAAGCTAAGTCGATGTAAAAAGATGGTGAATAGTGCGAATAAAAAAAAATACAAATCAATTATGTTTGTCGATATAAGACTTGGCGTTTCTTCTTGTTTAACTAGCAATTATTCATGGTTCTAAAATAAATGGTTAAAAACGTTTCTAGTGAATTGTCACGCTCATTTTCTTTCAGTGTAAATCGAGAAAATTTTAGTCGGTACATAATCGCCACAGAAATAAATATGTTAAATGTGACTCACTAAATATTGTTTTCAATAATCTGTCCGTCCGTAATCTCTAGATAAGCAAGTTAGTAAAATAATAACAAATACTGAATTTTTAACAGTTGCTAGGCTAACTTGATGATAATGGGTATATTGAATACTGAGAATGGTCGTAAGGACAGTAAATATAGGCTGTAGGCTAGGCATTGCAACATCAGGTTTTATAAATGAACCCTAAAACCCCGTAACTAATCCATTATTCTCAATTTGCGCGAAGTTGCTGAAAGCGCTAACGGACGCGGCGGGTGTTCTTCTTGATTAAATCCACGGGTCAGAAGTAAGAATTTGTGTGCATGTCCTTTTTCATTTTAGATTTACCATGGTAAATAATGTTACTCTTACTTTAAAATATATATCTTGACATAAGATGGATAAGGTTCGATGTTCAATAGTGACAGTGTGGGACCCCCGACCTTATGCTTCTCATATCTAAGTACATAATTGTTATTTTGTTAGAAGATGATAAAAATACTTGGACGAGTTGTAATATCAAGTAAGACCGTGCTCTTTTGTCATTAGCTGGAGATACATAAATTAAAATTATGTCTGGGAAATATCTATGCCTAGGTACATGAAAGGAATTTAAGAAAACCATGGACGGAGTTTGGTAATTATTAAGTCCAGATGCAGTTTTCACTGATGATTTGGTTAGCTTGGAGAGACATTTAGTGTTTCCTTTATTTCAATAATCATAAAGAAATGTATATACGTTTAACGACTTCTATTTATTTACTTTGAGAATGGGTACTTAGGTATAAGATTTTCGAATCGAAACGAGGGTAGTTTTATTACTAAATCGTACTCTGAATTCCTCTGGTTCTCGTGAGAAGTGGTCGAAATCGACGTCTCTGAAAACAATAGTAATTTCTTTATTGAACAATATCACAACGTCAACTTATGTATCTATTGCATACACACTTAAACTTGCATGCGAGGTGCATACAGCTTAAAGGTGTTACCACACCTGGAAGTGTTATAGTTTTAAAATATTTTATAACTACAGTGTGGAAGCGTGACTTGAATTATGAAACTGTTTTGTTGTCGTCTCGTTACTTACTAAACAAGTATGCCGACATAGGTTGTAAACTCCACATAAAATATGACAGTCTTTAAAAATTAAGTGAAAAGTCTGTCATTACTAACTTATATTTAATAGGTTGAACTTCGCCACTTACCATTACGTGAGATTGTTAACGTGTAGTAAGTAAATTGATTATTATTATAAGGCCAAATTAAAAGTTCATTTAGTGACAAATCAATGTAATAAATTGCAAACATTTTATAGTTTTCGTAGACCGACGGAAAAAAATACTAGATCCTTATAGATTCCTTGTACTGGCGTGTAATCTTAAACAGATTTCTTGTACAAAATGAGGAAATTCAAATTGTAAATGTATGTATGGATGTGAAACAGCTGTAAGAATCCATTTTTCTCAATTTGTGTCGTGTTAGAGAGAACGCCGGCGTCCGCGGCGAGTGTCATTCTTGATTAAATCAACGGTAGTAAGAAATAAAATATATTAGCGTGCATACTTAAACCGTTGAAGAATACACTTTTTCGTAGTATTTGTAAACAAATAATTGATAAACCTTCAAACATATATTTTTTTTAATTAAATAAGTATGTTATATTTGTTGTATTTTTGAAAATGCCATCAGCATAGTTAATTTTTATAATTTTTAGTATTTCATAAACTTCACAGAAGCCCTAACAGACCCAGCGGGTGTCTTGTAGATTAAAATCTAGAACATTAAGAAAAGAAAGATTTGCGTAAGTTTATGATTTTTGTTAGGTTTCTATTTTAAAGTGAATCCATCGTACCTACGTTACGTCGTGCACATTTTACTATGACAGGTAATGATGATATGTATTCGATACACTCCTATTTTGACCAAGTTGTATGGGTCATCGTTAAGGTTAAATTCTAAAGTTATTAAAAGATTTTATTGAGCTAGAAATCTTTGTAACAGTTTGTTTGTTTGAGTCAAATCTTGCAAGTAGAATAAGAACTACTTCCTATTATCCTACGCAGGTAAAAATTTACTTATTGCTTTTGTTTCAATGACAAATACATATTTATCAAAAATTTATAAAGATACCTGATACTACACTCATCGTTGGCTCCGGACGACGGAACTCCTCAATATTGAACAGTATAATTACTATTTTTTGTTATATAAAAGTATGTATATACTTTTGTATAGTTTTAAATACTGTCTGAAAAAAGTCATATAAGGACCAAATAATGGTATTCGGTTCTGTAAAATTATGAAATCCCTGATAGAAAACTGACAGTTTCTATTCTAACCATTATTATGAGATTATGATAATATAATATTATAAATGATAAAATGCGTGTTGGTCCTTCTTTCACGGCGAAACTGAGCCTCGCGTCGTTATGGTATGATTTTTGTGTGGAGATAGTTGGGCTGTTACAGAGTAACATCATAGTCTACACTACAGCGGAGAAACGTCTCATTCCAACAAAACCAGCTACATATTTTTTTTATCTTAATAACACCCGTCCGTGCGAAGCTGGCCGGCAATAAAAAAATAAAAACGATTTTTATTTGGAATTTGTAAAATAAACCTTTACGAAACAAAGAGAATGGTAGGTCTCACGGTGAAAGCGTGTGTTTCGTTCACATGTCGAAATATTGGCATTTTACTGATTTGCTTTATTTTCGCGTTCATAAGCGTTGTCCAGTTACGTGCCCTGTGGCTGACGTCCACGGCTACGTACTCGTAAATAGTTTCAGCTGCTCGAATGTTCTCAACATTTTCATATTCATGCCTCTCTGTCTATATCTGTACTGATAAATAAATTGAAACGGAGGGAACTCTCTACACTAAATATTTTTTTAAATAGATAGAATATTAAGAACGGCCGGTAGGGGCTAAAACTTTTATTTTATTTTTAGTTTTTGTCTACCAGCCTATGCTAGTATCACGCTTAAATTATTATTGATTATCTATCTATCACGGGATTAGGATCTGTTTCCGTGGAATGAAAAGTATAAGTTAGTATGAGGGTCTAGTTGAAAGATTACTAATTAATGTTATGACTGTTTCTAATGTATTGCAGAAATGACAATCTTTCTCAGTTGAAGAACAATCGAGATAAATTCAGATTTTTTTAAATATTTAATTGATTAGATTTGTTCAATGCCTAATAAAAAATTTTGGGTGCGGGTAATAACACACATGGTTTTTCAACGCGAGTATAACTACTAACCTACGTTCTCGAGAGGTTTGTTTCCCCAAAATCGTAGCCACATTTAAAATTACTTCAAATGATCGCGTACACGGTTGAAATAACTTTGTTTTACTTAAATTTTCAAGGAATTAGGAGAATAGTTAGGTATGGTATCTAGTGATCTAGTGTGGAGTAAAGTATGTACTAATGTATTAACGTTAAATTTGACTATATTGCCCCTACTAATATGTATAATCCTCTGTTATCTTTGACTGCGTCCGCCCCTGTGTATTATTATACATTATTTTTACTATAAACCAACAACATATCGACACTCGCGCCGGTGAAAATTAATTGCAAATACCGTGCTGTGATAAATTGAAATAAATTAAGTTGATTACCAGGTCGTATATTGAGTTACGGATTAATTATCTGTTTGCAAATTTTAGGGTAAATTAATTAATATTGTGATCGTACAGAAAGTTAATCATTGTCAGGAATGCGCGCGTGATAATAATGATGTAATTATTTCTATGTTACTTGAAAACTCTGTTTTACACAATAATCTCATACTCAATCTCATTTACAAGGTGATTGATTTTATTGTCATCACACATTTGAAGTGTAAGTGTGTGTATAATCTTGATAAATGACTAACATATAATAATACGTGAAGCAAAAACTTTGTACGATAATTACTGGAACGGATGAGTTCAAAATTGCCTCAGTTACTATTTAAATGGAAAAAGTGTACAAATCTAAATATTTTTCATATAATATGCACTATAAACATAAAATTTATAAAAATGAACATTACGCACACTACTATTCATTTGACACCCACACACACACACAATATGCCACAGCGCCATGTCTTTTCTTTCCTTCGTCCTAGGTCTTTATTACATTGTTAGAATTTAACTCGATGCGATATATTATATGCGTATGTATATTTCAAATTTAAACATAAACGAAAAAAGTAAATATTTCACAACAATTAGTCACATTTTAAATTAGTTATACTTTAAATGAGGTCTCTCCGAGGAAAACTCGGCAGTGGCATATTAATAAGGTTGTTGTTTTTTTGTATTAAGATCATCAATTTTTACCCTTAATGAAGTGAAGATTGTAATAGTGAAGTGTAGGTATTATTTTCTCTATGGTTTTTTTTTTTATATATTTCTTCTAATGTTAATCCCTAATAAGTTGATGGAGAATGTGTGACTGGTGGAGTACCATCAGATATTAAGTTCTCCCATTATAGTCTAGTTTTAGGAATACAGTAAAGTGTAAATAAATAAAGTATAAAAAATGGGTGCGCGTACACGTCAACGTAGTTCGTTACGTTAGAAAAAATATGTAGATAACTTTATAACTCTAAGAATTTTCTTTTGGGAATTTACTGCCAGATAATTCTAAAGTATTCGTACTATTAGACTTGTAAAGTTTTTTTGCAGTCCGTCCTAAATATCTTAGATAATTGTCATTAATGCAATAACTTTCTTCAACATGCTGACTTGAAACGGTTAGTAGTTAAAAGTCATAGACTATTGCGAATTCAACGGAGCATGCGACGTAATCCTGAGTGAGACGAGTAAACAAATTACTTAGGCTGCGTGTAGGGTTGTCGACTTATATTATATCAGTCTTATATTTCGTAGTTTTATACGCGTATCAAGTTAATGTAATTATTTTAAATTAATTAAAGATAGCAACAAAATTACACAGTTACTTTGTTCAAATTCTTAGCTATTAAATAAAAATTGTTGCTTAAATAATTACTTAAATTCAAGTAATTACTAGTAATTTGATTTATAATAGTTGTATAATATCGATTAAAACTTATCTGGTCTGATAGATTTTTTTATCTATGTAATCAAGTATGACTAATTAATGAAAACAGAAAATTATAGTAATTGCTAAAATATCTTAATACTGTATATAATCATTGTCTTTAAATATAGTGTACAGTAGCACACATATCATAGCGATTGCTTAAAACTCTCTTGTTATGACAATTTTTTTTGGAAATTGCATCTAGTTGACTTGTTTAACGTCGATTAAATTGTTATTTTAGATAATAATTAAATGTATGTATCCATTGCGATGTTTTGACATAAAAAAATACTATAATGATGAGTGTCGTTCCCTAGACATTGGTTTATAGCTTCTTTGTCGCACATACTTGTCGCAACCACACCGTATATTCAAGGTGCAAAGTGTTCTACGCGTGAAAATCACTACTTAATAAACTGAGCAATTATATTAACTTATATAACTACTTTAGCGTTACGTTACGTTAATTTAACTACTTTAGATTTCAGTCAGAATATATTTATGATATATATATTATTACATTTGAAAATCGCATCCAAAATAATATTAACTCATCTATCGTTAACACTCTAACGAATTCGTATTATGGACACGTGCAGGTGCATTGCCGCCCTTGAAGTACCAAAATCATCACCTTAATACAAAAATCTTTTGTTCCTAGTATATACGTTGATTTAATATTAACCGAGTATTTCATAAATAAATAATTTAAGAAATATATAATTGAATTTTAGTATTTTTTAAGTTGCCAACCCTAGTATTTGTTGGGTCGGGTGTTCTACGTGACGCCCGCGTTTGCTATTAATTTTAATTCTGGCACTAGTCGAAGATCGCCGAGGATGGGCGCGAGGCACGCGCGCCAAACATAACGAACGGGGCAAATCATTCCGAACTTCACCAAGTGCCCTGTTGGCACTGATGCTACTGATAACACTTACTTACACAATGAATTATCGATTTTCAATACTTAGTACTGGTATTAACTTACGACGCCATTATTGTAGAGTATAAAACTCTACAATAGCTTATTTTTGCTAGCGTCTTATAATGTTCGTATATAATTTGAAATTATTATTATTTATATCTGGACGTGAGATGCATATAAAGATTAAACATGTATGTACCGGTTTTTTAATTAAAACCAGAAATATAAATGAAAATCACGTTTTTCCGGCATACGTCCAACAAATGGAAATAAGAATTAACAAATTTTTTCTTTAGTATTCACAAATAAGCTGACCACCGTAAATTAATGACTCATTTCTCTTTTTATAGGATATAAATAAATAAATATATAAATAAACGCTAACACACTTATACCCTCGCAGTAGGATTCACTAACACCCATGACCCGAGAACAAATATTTATTTGTCACATAAATATCTGCCCCGGCCGGGAATCGAACCCAGGAGTGCTTCGCAGGTAGGGTCACTACAAAGTAGACAGACGCTTCAATATAATTTACTTGTACAGATTGTACAGATAAATGATAAAGTTATTTTGATTTTATTCAATTTATTTATATTAACATATATTTCAGCGTTTCATGTTTAACAAGAAAGAATTTTCTCTAATATACACCATTGAGGTAAACTAGATTAAGGTCAATTATATTCAATGTACTGTTTCAACGTTCTGCTCAGCGCAGTGCTTAATTCACATATCAAGTTTATGTCGTCCAAAAGGACATGAAACGTGCATAATCCGGGAAGGGCGATGGCTAATTGGGCGAACGTTGTTATGAGTTAGAACGATACAGTGGAATGTCGCAGGCTATTTTGATGATAGCACTGACGTAACTGTGTTGCAAGTTCTGACAAATATATATACTAATACGTAAAGGGGAGTCCAGTAACCCAATTCAAGTATACTGTAGGTACGGTGTACGATACGATAGGTATTTAGTGTATCTTATTAGGTTACACAGAAGTGCACGCGTCTAAATTTAACATATTCTATGACTTGTAAATACTTTTTTAAGACAATAGAATATTGAGGAACGGCCATGAAAAGTTGTTGATAAATTGAATTACGGTCGACTTTCGAGAGATCTGGTTTTTATTATAAATGTTAATTGTGAAAAAAAAAGAAAAAATTTGATCTCTGAAAAAATTACTCCATTGGCGTAAAATTAAATCTTTTCTACCGTATGACTATATCTTTTGTAAAAGTAAATAAAAAATGTTATTGTTAAGCATTTTGTTAAATAACATGTAACTAATTTAATATCATGGTTGTATTTACGAGGAATTTATAGGTACTCTTTGTTCTGGTGGTGAGTGAAGTATATCGCAGGATAATTTTAAGAAACTTCATCTCTGTATCGTGCGGTCCTAACGCGTTTATTGCGTCAGAGGGGCTCATCAAAATGCAAACAAGGGGCAGCCGCGGCGCCGGACAGTTGTGCCGCGTGGCGGGCTTCGTCTGCGTCGCGCCGGCCCGTGTTGAATGAAATCAATGCCATTGCAATTCATATCCGCCTTGTTTTGGCTTTTGTTTTTTATTCATCCTCCGTTAAATGATTCATCTTTTCAACAATATTCATCGTAAATATCATTTGTATATACGATGTCATCTTCAATGTGGTCTGTTAGTTACAAATATACAGTTTTCCTTTTTTTAAATTTTTATTAGTTATCGTTTGATTACAATTTCAACTTGGTTTGTGAGGGTCAGTAAATTGCACTGATTTACAAAAGTTTGAATTCGTTTTGTTTTGGGTTTTGGTTTTTGTCTTCTCCATGAAATGGTTCATCTTTTCTACAATCTTCATCGTAAATATCCGTTTTTGTATTTATGATCTCATGTGCAATGTAATCTGTGATAAAAATAAGAAGTAAACATTTGCTTTATTTGACATTTTTTAATTAAGTGCTTCTTTGCAAGTCTGTCGTGGTATGTGGTACCTATAAACCGCACTCCCTTTGTTTTGATGACTTACGTTATCGCAAGGAAACGTAGATGGGATTACTAGTTTTCAGTGATTTGCGTCCATGTACGTTTATTTGAATTAACTTATTCATAACATTGGAAGATTAAAGAATATTTATCATATAAATAAAGAATATTGTAATGAAAAGATCTCAACAGGTCATATGTCGAACCTCGAACGCCCATCATTAGTATATAACATCAATAGTGCCAAAAGCACACACACACGTGCACACACACAGACACAGAGAGAGAGAGAGAAACACACGCACAGACCCGTACGCAGACATAAGATCTTTATTCGTGGTAAAAAGTAGCCTATAGTACTCCTCGTCCTCCCAACTATCTCCAAACCAAAAATCATACCATAGCGACACTCCGTTGAGCCGTAAAAGTAGGACAAGCAAATAAACACACTTTCGCATTTATATTAGGAGTATGAATGTATATATAGAAAAATATATGGACCTACTTGTCGAGGTAGGTACATAATAAATAGATGTCGTACCGCAACATCAGCTGTCTGTACGTGTGTAGTTGTGTTGTGTAATAAGCTGTTGGTTGGCGCGCTCGGGTGTCGGCTGTTAGCTCGGCGATCTCCGGGGCTAATTAGCGACACTGCGATATGACCGCGCGACTCCGGTGTCACGTTATTCAATACCGCGACACTGATATATGCTGTGCGATGTGAAGTTGTATTGGGATTTTAATTAAATAAGTATAGGTAAATCGATATGGTTAATGGATTTCATTGAGTCATGCCGTGCGATATTAAGTTCGGTTGCGATTTATTGAGATGAATTATGAGTTCATTTTCGTATAAATTGGCTTACGTTATTTTAATATGATCTTATAGATGGGATTGTAGTCGAGTTACAAATTATGCATTTACAAACTAGTATTGTTAGAAAAAACAAGGATGCACGATAAAGAATCAACGATACAAGGTGAAACATCAAGGATAGAAGTGAAACGATGAAAGATAAAAGACCCAAGACTCAAGGACGATGAAAGATGAGTAGTTATTGATTAGTGATGAAGGATAAAATACTTGATGTACCTAACATTTTTTTCCTGTTTTCCTAATTAGATATCCTACTTTTTGAATTTACGAAGTTTCTTTTTGTCTCCAGGTATGGAGGCAATAATGTCGGAGTTCTTCAACGATACAACAACGGCGTTCTACATAATTCTGATAGTGTGGATAGCGGACCAGTACGATGCGATTTGCTGTCACACTTCTATTGCCAAGAGGCATTGGTTAAGGTAGGTGACTATTTTATTTTAATCGACCGAGAATCGAACCTCTTTCATTGCACTTGTACTTATATTTATTGGGTACGTACGTGATTGACTATCTTATATTTAAAGGTGACTTTGAAATTACAGTTAAATTTATTATACTTAAAATTAATTCAAAAAGAAATTATTCATAACAGCCTATTTCTAAAGTCATAATAGATTTTTCTGTAGTATATTTTTAAAAACATCTGAATGACGTACAGAGAACAAGTGTCAGTGTTAGTTTAATGGCATTTCATTGTTTACACGTGAAATGCCAATCATGATAGGTATGTACTCGTTTGTTCATATCTTGGCGGGGTGTTTGTTTTGAGCTCGTTATTTCATGCGCCGCTTCGATTCCTGTTGACACACGTCGTCGTTTGTCGAGTTGTTATCTGTCAGATGTATCGTGCGATACCTGCGGCCATTTCTGCGGTTGAGCGCCTTTTTTTCGTGGACAGTTTCAGTATTTATTATAATAATGTCACTAATGTATTGAGAGTTGTCTCGTTATATATATAGATACTGTATATGTATAACTTGCTTGAATTGTAATGGATGTAATTATTGTATAGTCGGTAGGTATTATAATATTTTTGTGATGGTTGATTGATTAAGTATCACTCTTTTGCTTGAGTCCTTCGTGAAATGACTCGTTCTGTTTAGATTGGGAGACAATTGTTTATCCCTTTTTTCTCTCTTATTCCTTGGCCGGCAATGTGTATATGATGCTTTCTGTCTCCCCAATGTCCGTGGGCGGCAGTCACCATATACCATCAGCTGGGTCTTCCGCACGTTTGTCGTCTATTTACTTTAAAACAATACATTTTTTATTTTAGTACTCGAATAGACTTACGAATGTTTTGAGTTCTTCCGTCCAAGGACGCGTTGGTGACTCGGTTGTAAAGGAATCACTTAATCTCTTTGTGTAATGGCTTTCTGGGACTGTAACCGGAATATATTGATAACGATTAACTTAACATATATACTGATTGAATTGTGGATACTTTATTATAAACATTTAATGTAAAATGGGTTGCCAAAACACACAGGTTATGATTTAAGATTTTTATTGTTCTTCACTAAGAATCAATCAATAACTCTCATTTACTGAGATACCTAACGATAACAATTAGGTTTAAAGAAAACAAAACAGCTACAAAAATAACAGTCATTTTTAGATGTTGGTAAGTGAAGATCGTTCAAAATTTAAAACACAATAATTTAACGGTTTTACAGTTTTTTTAATGTAAATAATCGACTCATTGGTCGATGATCCATCTGAGGATACTTGGTATCGCTACAAACACAGAAAACTAGTCAAAAAATTACCAATTTCATGAAGATTTAAACCTCAAAATTTATGAATGGAATTTAATTTCTTATTGTAGAATGTCTCATGTAGTTATTTTTATATACCTATCATTCAACGGTAAAAGGTCGCTGAAAATTCACAAACCACGTGATAAATCCATGATAAATAGTTGCTAAAATGTACTAACCTACTAACGCAATGACCTATCAGGTAAAGCAGTTAAAATTATGCGACGAACCGGCTGACAGTGTTATTGACACAACGAAGAGTTTCAGCGTTTATATAGGCTTAGTATATACATAGTATTTATGTTTGATTAATAGTTTCAGTGTAAGAGATAAAATGGGGGTATTTTAACTAAAATATACGTGTTAATAAGTCTTAAGAATGAAACATTGACCAATAAAAACTAATTGATCTGATTTCTACATCATCATCATCGTCATTACAACCCATAATTGTCCCACTGCTGGGCTCGGGTCTCCTCTCACAAGGTGAGGGTATAGGCCATAGTCCACCACGCTGGCCAAGTGCGGATTGGCAGACTTCACACACCCTCGAGAACATTCGAGATGAACTCTCAGGTGTGCAGGTTTCCTCACAATGTTTTCCTTCACCGAAGCAAGTGATAATTATCTAGTAATACGCACATAACTTTTTGAAAATTAGAGGTGCGTGCCGGATTCGAACTCACGCCCCCCGTTCGGGTAACCAACGCTCGAACCATTAGGCTATACTGTTATATATGCTGATTTCTACATATTATCCTTTTTTGAATTTTCTAGTATCATTAGTGCTAAGGCTATGATAATTTAAAATACGACATGCTTCGAGAAAAGGAAGTAATGTCGTTATCTTGGCGGGGGCACTCCTGAACATCCATCCAGATTATATGAAAGGTTGTCCGGAAAGTTAGTACCGATTTTCGGTAGGAGCGTGAGACTTGACCGAATATATTACAATTATTGAAAACAAACGGTACGTGTACACTTTACACATTCCAAAAGATATAATTTCAGCCATATTTGGAAAGAAGTTTGGTTTCAATTCGTTAATTTGGTCAAAATTTGAATGAGTTATCCGTCCGAAAATATCAGCACAAACTTTCCGGACAACCCAATAGATCAATTTTCACATTGTTATTCTTCTTTCGGAATATATTCTGTAATTAGGTCCGATTAATGACGTCCTGCTATTGTTTCGAGATGTTCTTTGTTCGTTGCTGAAGTAATACAAAAGTAAATATTTATCGGACTGAAATTAATCTCATCCTCTTTCTAACGACATCCTGTTGTGATATTACTGACAGGATGTGAAGTATCTCAGTGATAATATAAAGTTAATTAACACGAATGTTTATTTTTCTGTAATGCTGCATTCGGGGTGCGTAAAACTTAAACTCATATTTTTATGTGATATTAAAACCATATAGATACATCAAACAGTTATAATATATTAAGCCCATTAGTAACGTAAAGACAGACAAGCCACTCAATGATGATAAAGAAAACTATAAAGCCACATATGACTCCGACATTGCAGCCGTAAAATGTTAAAAATATATTTCGGTAGATTTTTTAAATCCGGATTTTAAAACTGACATGTATTGCTTCTTTAGCAGTTGCTATTTTTTTTTTATTATTGCCAAAAAAAGAGAAATACTTGTGTCCTCAATAATTGACTAATGGTTGCAGTTACGCTGGTCTATGTGCAGTTAAATCTTTATTTATTACGTTCTTTATTATTTAAAAAAAAATATTTAATTTTTATAAATTATCGAGCAATAAATAACCTTTATACGATTGTTTTAAACGTACCTTTAGATTTAGAATTACATTAAGACGTATTATTATTATTCACTACTTTTCTACTCCAGATCTTCCCCCTAGAAAGTAGTGAATAAACAGTCGCCACACTTTGTTTTTTCACCCCGGCTTGAAGCGCGTATGCCTTCTTAATCAAAAGGCGTCCGGGCACGAAGCAATTTGGTTGGTCGCCCGTTCGCTCAATAAGGAGAGCGAGCACTATTAAAACAAGCGCAAATAAAGCAAATTGAAAACGGCACCGATCCCCCCTCTCGATAGGGGGCTAGTTTGACCCCTCCTCTCCCGGCCCCTCGACCGCACCCCGCAAAAACAACAGCAGTGCTGTCCACCGAGACCTCTGGCTCATCTAAGTGCCACATATATTTTAACTTAGTGTATCGAACGCTGGATTTATAGTTCCAGACTATAAAGTTTTCCGTTTGCGGTAACTCCAATATGTTTTATTTTTCCAAGCTACTAGAAGTACGTTTACTTTTGACCAATCGAATTTGGTTTATAAGTAACGTACGCCCGAACTTCGTCAACAAGGTTTCTGTGCGTCACACATTTTTTGTTTCTGCTACGTCCTGACGCGTTAATCAACGTGTTAATTGACACACAAATGAACAGGAAGTTAATTTTGTATCGAAGATAATGTAGTCCAAAATTAAACGCGTTAATTTTATCGCGTTAAGTAAGGCGCACTCAGACATGGCAGTTGATATTAACATTTACGTAGGTGGGGCAGGAGCATTACGAATTTAATTACACCAAATGAAATAGGATTCCAGCATGAATCCACGAGAATAAATTGCAAGAAAAATGTAGTAGTTTATATGGTTTATTAAGTTGACCGTGCTTTTCATATCCAGCAGCTGATTACTTCAAAGGAAAAACTTGTGATTTATGCAGAATATTAAATTTTTCATACTGTTTATTAATGTATGAAAACCTTTTACGTAGAGCGAAATATAAAATGGTGTATCTTTTAAAAACGTTTAACCATATTACGTACTGCTATTCCGCTGCGCCGTATCGCGGTTCTTTGTCAATTTACTTTGTTCTCGTGCGCATCTTATTTAATATATTATTCTTTTAACCTTTTATTTTAACATGTTGCTATGAAAATCTAAGGGTCTGAGACTAAACTCTCGTTATGAAAGTTACTCTCGTATGATAAGATTGAAACTGTAAGATTTTAAATTGCAAGGAAAAATAGCTTTTAAGACATTATTAGATACTTGTATAGAATTTCTGGCATAAATGATGATGAAAATACCTTTTTGATGAAATGAAGAAAACAGGCTGCATTTACGACCCCCGCGTGGGTGCAAGAAAAAATATAGACTACGTCACTCAATAGAACTTAACATTCTACTGGTAAAACAATGTTTTAAAAATCAGATTATAAGTTTCGAAGATTACCTCCTACATACAAACATTACTAATATAAGGCGGTGAGAAAATGACATACACGACATCTGTTGCTACAGATACAGACACTTGATGCTTGACTCTGTCAATTTTAATCCCTGTTTGTTTTAACTTCTAGACATCTTGTCGCACTAAATTTGAGCTATGTTTACATCCACAAACCAACCACTGGATTGCAAGATTGAATTCATTTAAATATATGTTCCTTGTTAAAATGTTTGATACTTAATGCATTAAATAAGTTGGTTACGAACCAAAAAACTTATTAATTAATGAATGAATAATACATTATTATTTTTAACAAAACTTGTGCATTACTTACTGCGATCTAATGAAATAATTTCCAGCCGGCATGTTCTACTCATGCCCAAGTACATTTAATATTTAAAAAAAAAAAGAAAAATTCTCTAACCTCTGACTTACTCCGCACTGACAATCATATAATGACGTTGCGTTACACCGTAAAAGAAGGAGAAACAAACAAACATAACACTTTCCCAGTTATAATATTAGTACGGCTGAGTTGTCATCATTGGATCGTCTTCCCATGAATCGTAACGGAACAAATGAGTGTAACCACCGCGAATAGGTCTCTGGGTCGGGTCTGTGGTGCGGTCGTGGGTACCGCCGGCCGCGTGACGAGCGGCTTCCCGCATAAATCTCACCGACCGCCAATTAAGGCCCGCCCCGACAGTTTGTCTACGACGCCGCCGCCCTGATTGCTCTCACTCGACACGCACTCTCGACCTTTAACGAATCGATTGCTATGTTTAGATGACCCACAGTATCGTGCTAAACTTTTTCAACCCAACTGGGGTTGGTTGGTGTGAGACTCGATTAGGAAACCGCACTGCGTAAAAGCGTAAAGTCATGGTTATGGTTTTAGTTGCAGCAGTGCACTTTCTTTGTGTGGCAATTTTTATTTTCATTATATTTGAAAAATAATTAGAGAAAAAGTGTCACAAGGCATTATGCGTTATGCCTTGGCCTATTGCGTTGTCTTCCTATGCTTCTTGCGAGTGAAAAAATGAAGATCCTTGTATCCTCATTTTTCATATAAAACTTTTGAAAATTAGAGATGCGTGTAGGGCTTGTACCTACTCATACTCGCGCGTTCGGAAGACCAACGTTTGAACCACTAAACTGCATGGCTTTTCAAAAGCCTGTTTGATCTTTGATGAAATGAGCGCATGAAGAAACAACAGAAAACAAATATACAGACCTATGGAGAACTTATTCCTTTTTATATCCAATAAGAATAAATAAAGAAACCTAATAATTTGAACACGCAATACACACGATTACAAATGTATTGGTTTGTTTTGCTTCGCAATTCGCAAAAACATTTCTAATTGGATATCACGTTACGACAAACAAACCGGATTAACCTTAATGTTAATAATTTGACATATCGCAGATGAGTTTCACAGGTATTCCGAAAGCACTC
>DWPA01001075.1:0-20234 GCA_018251375.1 Calpodes ethlius
TTAAAAAGGTTATATCTTTTTATTTCTGGATTAATTCCATTATTATTAATATTCAGTTCTGAAGGTTATCCCACCTTCAGTTTCCACTTAGAATCTTATTTTTAATACTCTTGCTGCTTCTTAGCATGATGCCACTCTGGTAGGGATTAGTTACTGCTGGTATAATTTGATGTTCAAAAAGTATTTGAACACTAAATTTTTCTTAAAATATTCAATGTACATTTGGTATAAGTTTCAACATATCTAAATAAGTTTTAATTACACAATTGACATTGACTGAATTACTTACTTGGCTTATAAAATGTATACTAATATTATAAATGCAAAAGTGTGTTTATTTTGTGCTATTTTACGGCTCGATGGAGCATCATTATGGTATACTCTTTAGTATACAGATAGTTTGGGGGATGAAGAGTACTGTTCATTGTGAACATATGTTCTGTGGGAAGATCCATTGTGGTATACATTTCAGCTAACAAAAGTTTAACAAGAAAGAATTGCCTGGCATCTTGTTGTTGTATTTTCACACACAAGCAAAGCTGCGGGCAACATATAGAAAAAAAATATGCTATTTACTTGCTTACATTAAACTTATCGCTACAATGATGAGCATGTAATTGATATAGTCATCTTTAATCAACTGTGGAATATAAAATATAACTAACAATGTTAACTTTATGTTTAAATACTTGGTTTAATTACTTATGTTTAAATATTGGAAATTGTTAAGGTCGAATATACATCAAAATTTGGGTCAAGCATTCAATTGAAACTCAAAATTACATGAGATATAATTGTGTCTGAAGTTACTAATATTTTGATATGTCCTAACTTTTGGATTTCTTTCCAGCTTTTGATTCCACTTCTAATTTCTCTTATTAAAAAGAAATGCTGAGAACTTCTAAAAATACACTTAATGTAAAACAAAAAAGCTTTTTTGTAAATTACATAATTTCAAGAATAATTACTTTCTAAAAATTTGAATTTGTTAACTCACAATGTATACCACTTTATAACTTTTAAGTTTCTGCTTTGTACAGTTCAATTGCACAATAATATGTTTAGATGCCAATGTATTAATAATACACTCATAGTTAATGAACTAAAATTAAATAGTTTCTTAAATTACTAACCTTAGATTTGACTTTCATACACATTGACCATTGTTAATTAATTCTAAATCAAATATTGTACTTACACGATTCTTCTCAAAAGATAAAGCGGATATGTTTACATTTGTTTCATCCATCTTTATAACATAGAACAAGAATATAATGAAGTAAAAAGTTTATACAAAAAGTTCAATAAACAAATTTTGAATGTATAAGCAAAATATAATTACAAAATATTTTCACTACAAAGAACAAACTACAAACAAATTATGAACACAGTTCACTGAAGACTTGAATTATTAATGACTTTTTAGTATTATTGTATTTAGTAAGTTACTCTGTGTTATAGTCACTGACCCCTTACAGAACTAGTACAAAAAGTAAACAGCCTACAGTATATATAAATTAGTTACAAAACAAGAATCACTTGAGAGACTGTATTAGAAATAATAATAGTGTAATAAAAATTAAGGTAATTGTATATAATATATGTTTTTGAATTCTTGATAGAATTATTTTTTGAACTCTGTACTTTGTGACAGTCTAGTTAAAGATATTATATATATTTTATGTTATGTCGCCTAACTTATCATAGAGTACCAAATAAATGCATTCATTACAAGAGTATCATATAAAATAAAAATAAGATCATCTAAATATATTAACGTTTATTATTGTAGGAAATTCGTCACTATTTTGAAGTTTTCGATAATTCATATCAGTTTATACTTTAACATCACTCAACAGATGGCACCACCTACACCTTTTAAGATAACATTTTTTGATGAATGCTTTAAACTGAGTAATTGATCAAGAAATATTGTAATAAATTGTTGTCACCATAATAATATGTTCTCAGTGTAATGAACTCATCAAGAAACAGCTCAAGAGTTTTGGCACTGAACCGAACCTAAGGAAGAGTATAATGATTATAATCGAAACGTATTTTTGATTTAATAAAGCTTATGTTTTTTCATCACTTTATTCTATTTTTTTTAGAAGTGAGTATATCAATGAATTTTATCAAATTGCATTTCAGATAAAATTAAAATATTTTTTATTATTCCATTTCTACCGCAATATTCTGCGTAATATGAAAATAAGTTTTGCTAATAATTACCTGATAATTAGACATTTTACATTATGTATATTATGCAGTGGTAGCCTAGTGGTGCGAACGTTGATCTCTATCTATATCCTCTATCTGTTCTATAGTCCGGTGAAATTTCTTGAAATAGTTTTTAAATATTATGTGGAATATATACTTGCATATATATATATATTTTACCTTACTCAATAATTTATTAATTTGGTTAATCAAGCTAATATTTACCAAAAAGTTATCGGATTCAAAATAAGCGTATCGTATCTAAGCGAGAACCAATCATATAGAGCAGAGGTTTCCAAACTTTTTCAGCTCGCGGCGCAGTTTGAAGATTAGTATTTGAGTCTCAGCGTGCTACCCAAGTAAGCTTTTAAATTTGTAAAATAAACAGTCCAAAGATATAGGTACCTAGTTGTTACAAATTTAAAATCTCATGTCATGTTGGTAGAAGAGGAGTTTTACGAAGCTATGTACTTTACCAATGCGAGCACCAAAAAAAATATGACTCGATTATTATTATGTGGATCGTCTTCGACTTACGGCGCCCTCTTCAGTTTCTAAGGCGCACAGTTTGGGAACCCCTGACATAGAGCATGTAACTATGTTTAAGAAAACGGTAAACAGTAATAGTAGATTTTTATGTAAATAATTAAACCTGACATATCTCGGTACACAGATACATTATCAAATCTACATTTTACGTAATACTTGAAAAGAAAAGTTTGATAATGAATAGATACATAGAGGAGTTTGAAAATTGGTGTAGTTAAGGTTTACATGGAGAAGAAATGCTGAAAGCTAAATTATATATATAAACGCAGACTGTCCTATAAGAACGAAGGTAAACTTTAATAGGAGATAGCTTTGAGGTAATAACCAGCGTGGGGGGAAACTATGTGTTAAAAAAACTACAGTAAAAGTGTCTGTTTTGAATATTTTTAAGTTGGAATAATATTGCACATTTCTTTAAAAAAATCTATTAAATGGAGATTTCAAAAAGGTAACATTACAATACGGGCCATATTAAAGGAAAAAGTTAAAGCCATTTCAATATCAAAAGGATTTCTTTGAGGAAAAGTTACTTTATTTTTTCTGCTTTGAACCGATCTTATAAAATGATTTTCGACTTAAAATGCGTGCGGTTAAATAAATGTTCCAATAATAATTATAAAAAAATTGAAAATAACAAAATTATTCAAATATAATATGACAATGATTCAAATAATTTAGGTCACATCTATTCGAAAAGAGCTACTTTGTACTTTGCACATAGGAACGAAAATAGTTTAATAATTATTATTTGAATTTAGAATGTGGATATTATTTTAAATTCCAATCACCAAAGAAATCGATCACACATTGCAAGTACGTAGAAGTTAAAGGCTGTATGATAAAATAAACCGTGCGCGAAGAAAACATAAAAAAATGATGCCAAAAAATAAAAAACGCGCGAATTCTACCTTCGTAAATAACAACGTTATAAAAGTTATACTACTTTTAACGTCTATACTACTATAAGTTAATAACACTACGACTATTTTATTTAGTATTATAAAAAAATGTGTATTTTGTATTATCTATGTTGTATCTACCTATTATTCATAACTTGCACTAATCTTTTTTCTTACACATAGTGTTACGAAGTAGTATCTACATCGGGAGTAATATTATTTTAAGCTAGAGTAAAGTGAATACAGCTATCCCGCTTCTGCTCTTTATTAAAAACAAACTCTCGCCTGTAAAATAATTGTTTGTTCAGCTACATTTAACAAATTGTTTAATGTAAATAAAGGACAGACGTGGAATCGAGCGACCTGGTTGTAAATATTCAATGATATATGTAGGTAAGAGACTTTATAATGAGGCTAGAGCTTTCAATGAATTTGAGCTTGAGCTTTTAACAACACTGATTTATGAGCTCTAAGTAGCCCACGGCCCTAAGACATTACTGCTGTGTATGTATGCGTTACCGTAAAGCTGATATTCTGACCCACATCTTTATGTATAAAGGCTCTTAAGAATAAACGCTTCCTTTGATATTCTGAATTTGAAATTCAAATTCTCCTTCATTCTTTGTGAATTGCAGCTGTATTATATTATGATCTTCAAAATTACCAAAATAGTAGATTACTTTATTATGGCTGTATTTGAAATTTCAATCGCTCAAATCAACGTAATTATTTTTAATCTCGTTCACAGTTAGGTACTCCCCTGCACTAGGATTATTTGTGTCGGAAGTGGTATGGACAATGACCTTTTTCCCCAACGGCTTTCGGTCCTTCTTACTATATGGCCAGCCCATTGCCACTTCAGCCGACTTATTCTTTGAGCTATGTCGATTGCCCTCGTTCGTCTACGGATGTTATCATTTCTGATGCGATCACGTAGAGAAATACCGAACATAGCCCTCTCGTTAAGTTTTACGATCTCACATTAGCGAGCGTTACATTGACGCATAATTGTAATAGGTATGCAGTATAGTATTCAATATGCTTTCGCGCTAGCAGCGTCAGAAGGCATGGTCAATGAACTCATCATCCTGATGTCGCTAACATATTCTTTACTAGTTCTTTAGAGGTATTTTGGATAGGGTAAATTAATTCGGATGGTAGTGGGACGCTGGCGGGATGCGATCATATTGTAATGTACCAACTAGATACCAAAAAAATACCATACAGCGCTGTAAGCTTATGTTGGCGACGTACGCGTAGAATATATATTGAAATATTCAAAAATGACTTGATAAAATCGTAACCAAACATCACAGAACCATTCTGAGAATAAGCTTGAAAATTCTTTATAATCCATCTGAACGTTTTAAAGTCCATAGTTAACATACATACAACGACTATAATTAATTTAGTTACTTGACTACACATTATCTCCAAGTAGAGATTGGTGAAGTGAGCTTTACTTCAACTCAACTTACTACCAGACTTATTTTTGCATCAGAAACGCCCATATTATCGATCACTAACATCGAAACACTTTCAATCCTTCGGAGTAAACATTAGAATAAAAGAGGAGAATAATTAACCAAAGTGCTTCATCCGTATTTGTTATACCTTTTTAATACTGTTCGGCATTGGTATTAAAGGATTTAATATCCTGACCGACGGTGAAGTGGCGTGAAAGTACAGGGCAATTACGTACATTTGGTTCACGGAAAACAGTTTATTGGGAGAATTTATATTTCGTGTATATGTTACGGCTATACATGTACTGAACATGTATACCTACCTGTACCTGTTGTAAATATTGAAATGAATAATCGTCCTCGCTTTGCTTCGGGAATCTTGATACTCGCACTTGATAACATGTTTAGAGGGTACTCCTTAAATATTTGACATCGTATCTTCGGGATCTGGTTGAAATAAAACAAACTCTCTATAATGCTGCAACCTTACTACAATGCATCAGTGAATATCGTATCCAAATCGTTAAAGTAATTTCTGTCTTAGCGGGAACGAACGCACAGATGAATACACGAACAGACAAAAATGTATACGAAAGTATCTGCACGAATACTGTTATCAATAATTGTTCATTTATTACGACAAGCATCTTCGCCTAGGGAGCTCACTTTTAGATTGAGATTAAATCAGGGCGGATGTGCGCGAGGAAAAACTACACTAATAGGATTACATCTCGCGTAATGATGTTGTCTTATAGATACAGTTTTTGCTCGCGCACTGCCTCGCAACCTCGCAAATCTCCAGTGGAATTTCAGCCTTACTCGTCATGGAGTAGTGTCATAAACGTCCTGAACTTCATTGAAAGGGCAAGCCATAAAATTGAAATATTCGCGAGTTAATATTGAAGTTTGTCTAGAGGTAGGCAAACTTATACAACAAACAGCCGGGGCAAACAACTTGAAAACACGTTACTTTGGAACTTGGCGGGAAAAGTCCCCTCGTTATAATGGACGATGCAGACTGTAAGATTTAAGGGAGCACGTCCACGACTACGTATTGACGCTATAAAGTAGTGTGACTTGAATACTTGGTACATCCCTACTTGTGGTTAAAAGTCGTGTTTACAATGCACGTCAAAAATATTGCTACCGTTTCTGGCACCATCAGATAAAAGAGTGAGATTTGACGCGGAGCGTGTATATCGGCTTGAAGCCATCGTGATTACGTGTTCGCAAGTTCGGTACGGTATCGCGACAGGTTTGCGAGGGTATCAGTGGAGCGCCGTAAAACATAAAAATGTAAATACCCAGGAACTCCATTACGTTGAATGGATTCGTGACACCTTTTCAAATGCTTTGTTGAAAGCTTAAATGAAAAAGTTTATCCATCAAAATTTTTCAATCTCCATATTTTTTTTATGTACGATTGTTCACCGATAATTTGGTAATCAACGTTAATATTGCAAAGCCAGTTCGTAATTGACTATCCCAAGTTCTGTTGCTGTGACTAGAGGTCAAAAGTCTCTTAAGCCCATGAATAAATGGATCTTTATTTAAAGATATTGGCTATTGTTAGCATCAATACTGCACAACCAGTATATCGTTATTTATCACAGGGTCCGATGATGTGACTTGAAGGCGATATCTCTTCAGCTGTTGGAAACGTTTGAATCGAGTTTAAAACTATTTGACCTCGGTAACATTAAAACACATAAACCAGTACATCAATTTTAAATTGTGATGATGTGTTTGGAGATAAATATCTTTTATTCAATGCAAAGAAACCCTTTTTGTTCAAGTTTTAGAAAGCTTGTCTTGCTCCAAAAAGCTGAATAATATAAACATGTCTGGTCTCTTATTACTGTTAGAATTTCGGCCCTATATAAAGTATTCTGATGTTTGATATCCTGGAAGAAATATCGATCGATGCAATAATACTATGGATTGCCTTTTACATTCATTCACCAGTAACAAAGAAAATGCCCTTTAATTCAAGAGATAACTAGAAGGTGGTACTATATGGTTATTTGTCTACTTTTAAATTACTTTTCATAATGAAATATGAGTTTTTGATCGATGTATTTACATGGAACACATTTAAGAAAAAAAATATTGGTGTATTAATAGATGAAATGATAATGATTTATAGAATCAAAAACGAATTGATTCAGTTTGATTTCATTTAGGCAGGTATTGTAAAAAACTTGGGATGACATTTAGTGTTTATATTATTTCAATCGGTTTACAAATAGAAAATATATTTGTATTTTCAGATTTTTTTTGTGTATAATAAAGTAAATGTTTTATAATAACAATTTAACAACAATTGATATCTTAAAACCTTTAACAAACACACTTATTAAATTTATGGCCATTTATTTTCATAATAGTTTTTGTGTACCGTAATATTTCCTTAAATTTAAACAGGATAAGAGCGTGTTGGGGCACGCCCAAAGTAGGGTTCCGTACTTGAGTCGATCGTCCCCTACTCAATAACTTGCAAAAATGTGGTAGTTTTCTTCTTCTAAACCTTTTATCGATTTGATATGTTGAACTCCAGTCATTGAACTTATAAATGGAGGACATTTGATTCTACCAACCAATTTAAATTAGAAAGTGATCTTCGAAAAACCTATAATGAATTTGAAACGCCTATCCAACGACACCCTATACTATTATGTGGAGAAAAAAATACATCCATGCCAAATTAAATCCGCCCAGTACTAAAGGTTTCAGCGTTATACTGCGGACAGTCGAACGTGACTAAACTCTAAGTGTTCTGTTTTGACTTCGGCACACTAAAAATGCGGTAACATAGAAAATTATTAAATCGAAATCATTATTAAAATTACATGTCAATATCCTTCAAGCGATCTAACTCCTTTAAGCGAAGCTGCATTATATTTATTATTTTCTAATCTCTTTGCGCAACTGAATTGCTGATAATATTTTCAATCTTCTTTATTTCGAAGCTTTATGAATCGAAATAAGGTTACTTTTCTCCTTCTAATATTATTTCTATTTATAAAGATTCCACGATTCATTAAGGCGTTTTTATGAATAAAAAGGACGTGCACACGAACAGACAGAACGACAAGTAAAATTTTAGATAATAGAAAAGTTTTATATGACGCAATAATTATAAAACGAATTTATATAACAAAATTCATACTGCATAAATAGCAAAGTGTGTTTCTTTGTTAGCCTTTCAGTCACTGCGCAATTAAGTGTCAAGATGGTATGACTTTTTGTGTGCCGATATTTAGAAGAATGGATAGTTACATAGGTTACTTTTTAATGCAAAGAACATTAATTCATTATGCTTATTTCAGTTACTTCATAACATTTGTAATATTTGTGAGTTTGATTACAGGATGCTATGTTACTACCCTATGACCGAGTAACATTACCTTTTCTGCAATCATTAAATTTTATGAATGAAAATGTAATGGTGTAAAAAATGATAAGGATTTAAAAACGTTTTATATTTAATTCCTGCTTCACTTTACCTAAGTATTCCCAATATTTGTTCTTCGTTAAAATGTTTAGGCATAAATTATGTATAAAGTAAGTTCAAGTAAAATTGGAAACAACAAATAATTCACATTACTTATCTTATAAGTAATACAATTTATGTTTGTAAGTTATTGCCTCTCACAACCAGGTTTGGTGTAATTTGAATCCAAATAAATTATTATTATTAACACTGGACGTGCACCATAATAATATTACTTATCGAGGTAAATAATAATACTTGTTATTATTAATAGTATCCGACGTTACTTTGCGGAAATCCATTGTTATTAAATTATTATTAGTTTACTATATAGTCTAGTAGGAATATACTTTAAGACATGTGGTACCTCCCTCCACAAAGGACAACATTCACTACAATAAATTATACTATATACCAACATACATACCAAGTCGTGTTTTGCTCCGAAATGGAACATCATCAGGGTAAGTTGACTCTACAGTAGTTAGTTGTAGATTCAAAGTTAAAGTCTTTAAGTATATACCATCATAGATTTTAATATCGGATGGTTAAAACGTAGAGTAACACAGAGTGAATAATAAAGATTATTAATGACTTTATAAATATTATTATAATCTTTACCTGAAACTCTACAGTCTTACCCTTTACGAAACTTACAAATATAGAAATTAAGGTCTGTTTTCCAGACAGTCCGAATAAGGCGAAAAGTAATTAAATATAAAGTTTTTTGGTAACAAAACGTAATTATTTCAAAACTCTACAGGTATTTAATTTTGAGGCAACGGATTTTAGCAGCCCGATAATTAAAATATGAACGATTACAACTTAAATTAAAGTGCTACAACTCGAGTCATTGTCCGATATTAGACAAAACTTGCTTTGAAAAAATAAATACATAAAACAGTGTTAAAAACATTTTAAGCGATATCAAGAGTTAAAGCAAAGTCATTTAAAGTTTACAAGTAACTTTCAGTCATACTGTACTTTATGACGAGGTTTTGAGAAGAAATTATAACTTGAAAACAGGAGACGAGGCGACAGCGTATGGAATTCATCATGACAATAATATACAATATCTGTAGGTAGAACAAGTTTTTTGTTATTAAGTATATTATTTAACAGCAAAACTTTACAAGAATTCCTGTATTTGTAGGCTAGTTGGTCTTTAAGAGGTATCACTTACAATTTATTTTACTTACGAACAATAACAACAACCGGTTCTACGTGATTCTTACTAACGGCGAGGGATATGCGGGTTTCAAGTATTATCTTTTTACCGGGGCGTGAATTAAGGGGAACTAGTTTCTCCCGGGGGAGGGGCGGACACCGCTGTTGAGCAAGGAATCCGCTATCCGCTCGTCTATCCGCTGAGCATTGCTTCCGTCGCAGCCAGTCACCAAGACTGACTCTAAGAGCTCCCGCTGAAGTAGGAAGCCTTTAGCACGATTTTTAATAACGACAAAGTTACCATACATTCGTAAAACAATTGCGATACCGTTGCGCAATCGATGCCTGCGACCACGTACGCGTTATTGTATTAATACGCTTGTGATACCGACGTCCTGCGTCAGAGCCGTCAAGCCTTCCCTCTCGGCTCTTTTATATGGTGACGCTCAAAAACAGTCGCACGTTTGTAACGATACTCTATTTATAATGTCTCTTTTCTCTCGAATTGTTGCCGTTGGCCATGATGCCCTTTACAGCTTCACGCGGACTGAAAATTCAAAGTATTGTCGCGTGTGTTGCATACGCGAACGTTTGTCAAAAGAAGTGACGCTTCCGCGAATTCAAGTCCGAATTAAGTATTCAAGTACCGCAATTTGCGTTCCAGTATCGCTATAAAAATATTCTTCTGAAATATTGCGAGATTACTTTTTATAGATTTGCAACGAACAAACTTGCTTTGACTTTTCAGGTAAACATTTCTGTACGTAAATAGTTCGAAACTAGTCGATCTAACTTGCCTGAACACAGTTGTTGAAGTAGGTGGTATATTAACAATTTTTATTTCTATTTGTTATAGGATTTTTTTTTCTAGAGTTACAGCTGTACTTAACTATTCTGCGTACTATTGTAGATCAGAGTTTCGGGCAGCGATTAAAATTTAGGTTTCATGCAAAACATTGTTAGGACTCTAAAAAACGATAATTTTTCGAACTTCATCTGTATGTTAATACTGAAATGTGATTAACTCACTCCCCAGTGTCGTGATACGGTGAGTCCAGTCAGATTTCAAACAAACAAACTGCATCGAAATGGGTTCATTCGATTAGGAGCTACGATACAACAGACGGACCCACCGATCGATACCTAAAACTTATAACACCCTTTTTAGTCTAATGATTAAAGCTAGTTGGGCAACGTTCATAGAATAAACATGAAATTTTCAGCAGTACCTAATTTAATTAATTTACATTGTAAAATAGTATCATAATTTCCATAGCACCAATACTGATATATTCCTTACAAACCAAATTGTTTTTATTTAATATTTTTTTGTGAAATAAACGTAAACTCTAATACATTTATACCCCCGCAGTAGGATTAACTGTGTCATGGGCGGCATGCACAATACAAATAACACGTCACTAACACCTATGATCCGAGAACAAATATTTATCCGTCACATAAATATCTGCCCCAGGTGGGAATCGAAACCAGGACCCCACGCTTCGCAGGCAGGGTCAGAACCTACTAGGCTATAGAGCCGTCAAATGATAATTCATTTTTATAAATTGTTATGACGACTGCCCGAAAACGATTAGACCCCTTATCTGAAGCGTTACTGTAAAAAACGGTTACATAAGAGTGCGATAACACGGATGAAAATTTCAGTAATAATTCCGTTTTGACTACTATTTCTACACGAAAAGAGGAAATGTTTTTTTTTCTACCCTATATCGTTGATAAGGACTTTCAAAACGTTTAACGGAAAAGTAATTTTAAAGGTTCAACGCGCTCGTATTTTTTACAATCAACTGCTCTCCCCTTCCTCCCATTTTCATCATCTCAAACTCTTAAATATCTAGAAAAATCCCTATTTTATAAAAGTAATACGATTACTCTGAAACTTAAGCAAATTTATATTAAACTAAAACTTAAGTAAATTTCAATTTCATAAAGTCTAAACTTTAGAACTTTAAAAAAAGGTTTCTAAGAATTTTCGAGTTTGTTTTAGACAAAAAGTGATTATATTATCTGACTATCTACATAATTACGAGTATACTGTTTTCATTATTACGTCATTGTACGAACGTGCATTAACAGAACTACGATTTAGAATACCAACATTAATTATGATACTTGTAAATATACCTACCTACTTCAGGTTACTGTTGTTTATATTCTATTGTTGAAGTATACTCCCACTACTTTTACGATAGTTACAAGTACTTGGGAGTTTTCTAGTAAACAGTATGAATCTGTTGATTTTTAATTGACAATTCATATTATAATATATCAACTTCTGAATCCTGAGGCCTTGTCCTCTGTTACTGGATCCTTGGACTCTGTAAAAATATCGTGCATATAAAACTGATGCTTTTTATTAAACGCATCCACACGGTCACACTTATAAAAAACTTAAGAGTTATAGAAAACACACCCTGGAAAACAAATTAAAGTCACGTATCGACTTAACAGATAAAATATATCTGATATTAAATATATCAACGTAATATCTCAAGATATATATTATCTTCTATGAGAAGGATGTGAGTATGACTGGCAGAAATTGTTTTAGTGTTCCTTGGCTGAAACGAAATATTTAGTTATTCAGTTATATGAAAATACCATAACAATAACGTGTTCGTATTTCACTGTACATAAATTACTTTTACTATGCTTTTTCATGCGTAAAATGTAAATACATTCTACTATATGCTCTGAAATGTGTATTACAGTTTATTAAACAAGGGAAGAATTTTAGCTTCTGAATATAAAATTTTCAATTAGACCATCTGCATCAAATTATCAGGGGTTATCCCCCTTCAATTTCATTCATTCATCTTCTTCGAAGCTTTATTATTCGTGGGTCAGTCGTTGTAATGAGAAATCTGCAGGTTGATTCTATGCTGGAACCAACACAAGTTACTTATTAAAATAATAATAGTGGATGGATGGAAATGATTATGTCTTTCAGGGATTAATGAAGATCGTAACTTTGAAAAATAGAGAAAACTAGAGAAAGTGGAAATTAACCCACTGTTTATATTTGGTTGGTTTATTTTACTGATGTAAAGCGAGTGATCAAATCAGGCCACGAATAAATAAATAATTATAATCATCATCTTCAATATTTCAGCCTAATCTTTTTAGTCTTTCCACTCAGTATTACTGCGGATGAGAGTACCCCATTATTGTCCCAATACATGGTACAATTTTCTCCTAATAAGTGAGGAAGCCTAGGGCATATTGCTCCAATAAGGGTTGCTGACCAGAGACAATATTACCAGGAGATCGACCTTCGCACGCAAAGTACACGCGAGACTATAGTGCCAGGTGTCTTCCATTGGAGTTCTGGTGGCTCTGCACCTCCTAGCTTCAGTCTCGACTGCAATACTCTCACCTCTTTTTGGTGGATTCGTATTGGCGTTTTTTATGAGCGGAAGCGATGACTTCCCATGTATAGCTTGTTAGAGAACTGATATGTGTATATAGGATTAAATAGCTACAAATGAAAGCAATTTGAAATTGTGACCTATTCGGTTGGGCATAGTCTAGATGAAAAACATGGTAGTCTTGGTTTCGGGCGTGTATCAAAAGTGATTCACGCTTCATATTTGAAAGAGTTATAGAAAAATTTATACTTATTACCTATTTTTGTATTGAAAACAATACGATTATATTGCCAGTTCTACAACAGCTAGTATTTTATATAAACGTGCCTAATATTGAGACCGTTTAATTTTCCTGTTAACCTTTGACGAAAGTTACAATACTATTATAGGATACTACAGAAATCCAACTGAATAATTAATTATAAATAAAGGATCCAATAATTCGCAAGTAATATTCTTACATAGCCGTTTGTATTGTTTTGAAATCTCAAGAGTATTATAGATATGTGATATGCCCATTACATTAGAGTGGTCGATCACAAACCATTTGGATTTCGTACCGTGAGTAGGATATCAAAAGTGTGTTGCTATCATGTCGTTGCCGGAAATTAAATATACTAAGGTATTAAATAAATATATGACTTAATTATAAATTGCTATTAAGGTCTAAATTCTAGAATGTAAAGTATACATTCAGGATAGAATTGAGGGTGCAATTGGATATAATATATAATATTTTATTGCAAAATGATTAAGGAAGTGATTGTAAATACGTGAATATTAAAAAAAATACTATACGGAGTTTGAGTGATGTTTTAATATTTATAAAAGTTAAGTTACAAATGTTGAGTATCTCTCTATTTGTAGATCTTTATTGATAACCAATGGGTGGACGCAAAAAGCGGCAAAACCTTTGATACTTACTTCCCTCATGATGGATCAGTGATTGCCAAAGTTGCTGAAGGTGATAAGGTGAGTTATAATATTTTTATATCATATGTTATGTGTGTTTGTGCGTCTTGAATGAGTTTTACATGTAAAACCCCATTTCTGAGGACACATTGATCCATAAATAATGTGCTAGACAATTATGTAAGGACATTTAGTTCATGAAGTTAATAAAAGTTTCCGTTGATGGTTAAAATGAAATGGTCAGCCAATTAGTTTAAATCACTTGGGCCCACTAGAAAAGACATGACTCTGTTTTCAATAGAGGCATCAATAAATTCATGGTTGTTTTATTTCAGCCGAAGATAAATGTCCAAATTCTCGAAAAGTCTAATTTTGTCTAGAGCTGTCCTACAATAACCAGAACGGATGGGATAACGTGTTATCCGAAATATAAAAGCGTTTCTGAAAATTTAATACTAGATGTTCAACAAGTTTTAAGCTCCTCTCGCATCGTCGAACATCAACGGTTGAATCTGGATTAATACAAGATTTGTTTTCAAAATAAATGCAAACTCACGCGCTAGGATTACCTGTGTTTTAAGTCAGATTTACGCAGATAAGTCACCCAAATGACTAAGAACCGTGAACATGAAATTAGCCATTATTTAAACGTCGTCCCAATTGTCGGCTGAATGCCAAATCCTTCTCTCTGCTCGTTTTTACAGGGCTGAGGGGTTCGTTAAGTTATAAATATTTTTTTATCGTCTTATGTTTTTAGGTTGATATAGACTTAGCTGTAAGTGCGGCGAAGAAAGCATTTCACAGGGATTCGGAATGGCGTTTAATGGATCCGTTGGTGCGAGGACAGCTTCTGAACAAGTTTGCGGACCTGGTACAACGTGACGCAGAGTACCTCGCTTCATTGGAATCCTACAACAATGGAATGGTGATTAGCTTTAGCCGAGGCTTGATGGCGGCAACTATCAACAGTATACGCTACTTAGGTAGCTTAGCCGACAAGGTTCAGGGGGATACTATACCAGCAGGTAATGACCTTGACTATTACTTTATTTAAGATTTAAACAGCATCTCTATCTAATTATGTATTATAATTAGCATAGTATATGTCCTCACTCTTCCCATTTTGAAATGAGACAAAAAGTGTCTCCATATTATGTTATCCAGTTCAAAGAAAAGATAAAAATATTACATTGCATGCATGACAGTTTTATCTATGATTTATCTATGTTTTTGAGAGCTGTATTACCATATAAGAAATGACATTTAACTCCCTGTTCCTCTTTGTCAGATGTCGGGTTTGATAGAACGCTTTTCTGGCGTTTCTTCCAGAGAATTCAAATTTATTAGAGATTGTTTCTCGGTTGATTCTGCTGGAATTGACGGATGTTTTGTCCACGACATAGACAATTGGACGTACCTAGTTATGCAAAATGGATCCAACCTATAAAAACTGCAGGGTACGTTTTTGCCTAATGAAATATTTAAATAAAATTTAAAAATAAACTATAGTCGTTATTTTAATATAACAATTTTACTAAAAGACCTATTTTCTCAAAAAATAGTTTTTTTGGTTGGATCTATTTTGCATAACTACGTCCGATTCAAAGTCGTGTCTGTACGAGTATGCTGGCGTACGGGTTTGTTTAACTCTATCGAATGTTGAATCTGGTATCTTCTGCCCGATATCCGCTCGCAAGTTTTCCACGATTCGGCCAAAAGACAGTTTAAATACTGAAGCCATGAATTGGTAGGAAATTTTGTTATATCAAAATATAAAATGCGGCAGGCCATGACAACCAGATTTATGAGATAATGTTTATAGGAAGTCATTCTACTGCGAATAGATTAAAAAATGTTATTATCGCTTTTATCACTTGATCGATGTTATCAGCAGTAAAGTCCGACGAAAACAAGAAAACAGTTATAAAATATTAAAACTGTGAATTGTAATGCATGTCAGAAAACTGTATTACATAACTGTATTAATGGATTCTCTTTTTTTTAAGTCATTGAACTCTGTAGTCGGTATGTATGTACCTTGTGTTATATAAGGAAGCAACCAGTGCCAGTGCCTGGTGCCAGTCATGTCAGTCAAACATGGAGAGAATATTTGGGATATCAAAACAATTATACCTTACCATACGCTAAAATTTCCCTAGGGTTGTGTTCACATCAACAAAAAAAAAATAAGCTTCTATGCTGTTAAAGATCATGTCTGTCCGTTTATAAAAGATGAGGATAATTTGAAATCGCTCATCATATTTACTTTGCTTAGCTGCTTATTAACTTACATTACACAAACAAACAAATCGTTTTACAGCCAATACAAATATTTTATAAATAATAACATTTAAAGAATGCTATTATATTTTTCTTGATATTATATTGAAACGATGATTAATACTATCATTTATATGAGTCGCTATTATCATTCGCCGTGGATGATTAGAACGATGTTTTCCACTTGTTCTTCGTTACTATATTAAAATTTCCAGTAAAAAAATATTAAAGTTATGTAACTTAAATATTGTATTTAGGTACGGTTCCGGGTGCGTCGTGATTAATTTATAGGCAGAGCGCCGACGAGGTTTTCTTTTTCACGTCCGTCTTTTCTATCTTATAATAATAGCACTTCTAAATATAGTCAAATTAAAATAATTACTAGCGTTAAAGTAATTACTGGAGAGACTATTTTAATAGCTATGAATTTGAACAAATTAGGAATTAACAAAATTAGGGTACTCTGCGAAATCGTTGCTTAAGTAATTACTTAAACTCTAGTAATGATTATAACTTGACTATAGATATAAATATAAGTTTCTACAGGCAAAATTAATATTTAATTACTTCTGCGTTATGTTTGTGGATTATACTAACAATTATGTAATCCATCAATCAATCTACATTGTTAAATACATAGTTACAAACAAGGTGTTACAATCGATATGTGGTTTAGTATTCCCGCCATAACTGGCATATAATATTTAATAAATTACAATAAAAAATAATAAAATAAAAAATATCACAATAGTAATTAAATCCATGATGCATCTAGCACAATCACATCCAAGATCATTGTCCAGTTACGGCACTTACTTAAGTTACGAATTTTATTTCTTTTTCGAAATCCTGTTAATATGCAATATTTCATATATAATCTGTGTTATGCCCCTGCTACATATATTTTAACGTTAACGGCTACGCCCAAAAGCACATTAAATAACGCGTTTATTTAGAGCTTGGCTCCATTAACATAGTGCTATACAAAATTTCAATTCAATTCACATTATTTAGAAGTATGTTCGTTTATGAAAAACAATGTTATAGTATCCGTGTTACGATAAAAATCTTACAACTTTTTTATTATTGATGGTATCTTGTAGCTTCCAATATTTGAAGAGGCTGAGACTACAGCATATTACTTTTTAATCTATGGCTTTAGGTATATAGGTATATATTTGAAAGTAAATCGATGTCTTTAGTATTCGCAATTTAATGAATACTAAAACAAAAGTACAAAATATATAAAATAGTTCTTAAGTTGGAACATAGTCTGACATGAATTTTAATGAACTCTCATCATAAAAAATACTCATTTTGTTTTAAGTTAGTGACATTCGTTTAGCAATATTCAGTATTAAGACACCAACCGAAATGATATCAGCCGTACAGATCTTACGAAATTCAAAGATTGTGCAGGAAATTTAAATTTCGTATAATTGAAGCGGCGAATGGAGTAAGTACACAAAATACTGTAATATAATTTTGTGCCTCGGGGTATTAAATTAACATTTTCGTTTTACATATCGTTTTTATAATAATAACTTCTGTAAACACACATAAAATGTACTCGTACATTTTCTTAAAATTTAAACAATTCTCAGGTAAATCTGATCGACATAGTGTCCATTATTAGATGATAAGATAAAATCTCACCAAATAATATGACGGCCCCGTAGCCTAGTTGGTAGTGACTGTGAAGCGAGGGATCCCGGGTTCGATTCCCGACCGGCAGATATTTATGTGACTCCATTTGTTCTCGGGTCATGGGTGTCAGTGACGTGTTATTTGTGTTGTCCATGCCGCCCGTGACACAGGTATATCCTACTGCGGGGATATGAGGGTGTTAGCGTTTATTTATTTATCTTAAGTAAGTTTAAAGTTCAGGCGTTTGGGACATGATTTTGAAAACGCTTGAAGGCAAATCCGATATGGTTAATAATCGAATGAAAGTTTATGCATTGTGCAAGCGAGTGAATTTGATGCGGAGTACGAATGCGATATAAGTTGCACCATGTTCGATCATGTGTTAATATTTTGAAACATGATAGAAAAAATCTAAGAACTTTGATCTTCTTTTGTTTTCTCTTTACTTATCTTAGAAACTTGCTGAAGAGGTGTAGCTGTTATAAAGTAAAATAATTTCTATTTTGACAACCCTGTAGCTTAGTTGAGCGGTGACCCTAGTGTGATGTAGGGTGCGATACCCAGTTGGCGTACATATTAACTGATAAATGTTTGTTCTTGGTAGATGTTTGTGATACGTATGTGTATTTAGGAAATCAGCAAGTACGTGTGTAACCATTTTATAAAACGTATTAGTTAAAATCAACTTCGGATAAATTTATCACAGTTATATTACCCTTCATTATAACTACTATTAGATAGTAAACCTAGCTTATCCAGTAATATTAACATATTTACTTATTATATTTTCAATTCACTTCGTCACATTTCACAATCTTTTCTCATTCTGTTTTTACCTTTAATTTTTTGTCAATTAATAGAACAAGGTCAAAAACATTTACATCATAAAATCTCTTTTCAAACTTATTATTTTAAATGATAATAAACGAAATAATAACCTCAGCCAAAACACATATTCTAACACTACCTACATATTCTAAAACTACGAACTATGCGCTAACTCCACATTTCTTTAAAGGTGCTATCAAAGAAATCAATTACCGTTTGCTGCCAATTTCCTACGTCATTATCAAATGTCGTCAATTAAAGCACCTTCGGGTCTGTGAGCGCGCTATTCTTTGAAAGCTTTGTAAGTGCGAAATAATGATCGAAAAACTCGACACACGTGTGTTGAGAGTCCTTTTGAGATACAAGGAGCTCGTGAAATGTTCCAAATTCAGGGTTCCGTTACAGAAAAAAACAATCCGAATGTCTTAACGGAATAAATGTATCATATAATATCTATACATCGTTTATTCCTAATCAATCGTCCTTATTTGTCTTCAGTCCGCGAGTTCGTAGACGTAGCTTGAAATTGCTATTATTAACATTTCGGCTTCCAAGCGACGTATCAAGATGAAACTTGCACCAGTTTTAAAATATAAGCTCCAGCTATGTAATTGTAAAAACCGCATCCAATTTTTCCTATAGGTTTTACGTGATGCATGACCAAATATACAGACTAACATTACAAAAAATGTAAATTTTGACTTCTTACTCCTTTACAAATTTTATATTTGTTTATCTTAAATATCTATTATTTGCATACACCAATTATATATAATTTATAAGATAACATGGTAGCCTATATAAATTAACAATAACTAAAGTCTTCTCTCATAATTACATATTATTTACGTAAACGGGTGTTTCTCCAATGATCAAAATTCCATAATAAACATTAATGAAAATTTAAAAAGAAATAACGTTCGAACGAAGTTCATATAAATCCACTAGACATATCTCACGGTCGGTAGAAACAAAAAAAAAATAACAATTTTGAACTACATTTATTCACATAGATTTAGTTACGTATACCTAAAGTTTCATATTCCAAATTAATAAGAAAAAATATGGTACAACCCTACTCAGATACCAGTTCATGGACGTCCGCCCAAGATTCCTCAGAAATTTAGTCACGTATAAGAAACTATAAAACATGTGAATATTATAGGCACTGTTGGTTTAATTTGATCTAGTCAGACCAAAATAGTTGACCCCTGGCCACTAAATAACCAGAGAGGCGTGGCAAATACGCGTTACTGTGGGTTCCGTATGAAAGCCTCTTAAATACTCTGTTTAACTATTCATCTTTATCGTATGTAGGAGGTCACTGACATGACTTTAGTAAGTCAATTGAATCAGAATTCGCCTGGCAATTAGCAGCGGC
>DWPA01001076.1:0-20217 GCA_018251375.1 Calpodes ethlius
TAAATATCTGCCCCGGCCGGGAATCGAACTCAGGACCCCTCGCTTCGCAGGCAGGGTCACTACCAACTAGGCTACGGTGCCGTTGATACGCTGGACACAGTAATTTAAGAATCACGTATACGTACTTTGTGACTGTTTGACTTTTTACATATTTTTTCTCAAAATCAAACCACTGCCAGTAAATATATTGAACGTATATTTTTATGATAATGAGAAAAAAACACGCACGAGGGAAATAATTAAAAGATAATCCATGAGGCGAATCGTGCGTACACCGCGTGCAGTATCCGTATCCGATGACGGTGGCCGACACCGATTTTATAATTTCAGTACCACTGCGATGACAGGGTAAAGGGGATTGCCCACTATCCGGTTTGGCTTTCACCTTAGCAAATATTTAAATAACCAGTTTAAACTTCTGCTCTCGGTTTGGATGTGTTCTTGGTTTTGTCAGTTATCCATGGCTTCTACGACACAGATAACCTTGCTATCTATCTATCAGCCTTTTAAAGTCCACTACTGGACTTAGGCCTCCCCTAATTGGCGCTACTCCGACCTGTCCTGGGCCCTCTGAATCCAGCTATGAGCTTGGTAGTTATGAGTGTGTAATGGTATTAAAAAAAATGTTTGTTCCGAACTTACGTGTCGAAAGAAACGCGGCGTACGGACCCGAACATAGTAATTTATAATAGACACGCTATTATTAGACTTTATTGCTTTACAAGACATTGAATTATAGATGCCATTATATATGGTCCCGAGTTGTATTTCGTTTAAATAGGTATCACTTTTATAAACGTCTATACGAGGTTATTAAGTATCAGTTTATTTAATTCGTTAATGTTTGTGAGTAAAATGATCAATAAGTGGTTTGTTTCAATCAATTTTTGTCAGTCTAAATTCTAAATTTAGTTGTTGTTTTATTGTTTCCTATGTCAGGCAAAATGATTTAAAATTTAAAAGTATATATTTCTAGACCATTATACACTTAGGATTTTATTAATAGGATCTTTGAAAAATTTTGGGAATTGGGAACAAATTTTATACCGATATAAGTCAGGACAAACAGTTTTATATATTAAAATGTATAGCGATTTTTATATTGTTTAAAAATATTTCAAACATTTGTGTTCAATATTTCATTAGCTAACATATCATTAATGAAGAAGACAGATGGTTATTAAAATTGCTGAACAAAAGTATTTTACTTTTTGAAGTCGGCAACATTTTGTTTTTTTTTTAGTATAATTTACCGTTTAACTTATCAATTAAACCATCAGAATGCATCCAAATAGGCTACCAAAACTCACCTGTGATAAGTATTTCGCTCTTTAACTTTAATAATAAAATTATTTAATTTTATGTACTCATGGAAGAATCCGAGTTATTAAAATGTTTTAAAGTAATACCTACGTACAATACAGAACAGTAATAATACTGAAATCGTCTACAACACCGTATAAAAACAAGATCCTTGTGTATTTGACGCGATAATCTCACGAAATCGACTAAAATAAACAGGCTGTATAAAGAACATTTATTTACAACGTTCTAATTTCTTATCACGTTTCACATTTATTTCTGGAAACGTATACAAATCTAATTCCAATATACACCGGCACTGGATTTGTTAAGAATCGTCGGTGAGGCACATATTTTTCCATGTAAAGGGGAAAAATGACGGGGTAACCTGGGCAACTCCCCGGGGAGTTAGACTAACGCTACCTTCTATTAGAGTTTCTTTGATGATACGACCCCACTCTCCCCTCGCTCGTGTGTGTTCTCACGCACACATTAACGCGATTTTCGTTTAGTGTTGGCTATGATACGATATACAAATTACTTGTAAGAGTAACATCTTTTTGGTATTGAGGTTGAATATGATTCAATCCAAGTCTTTGAATGACATGGATTTTTTAAGTTACTAACACTTAACCCAGGAATCAGGCCGATGAGTCATCTGAAGATAAGTGGTCAATCGTAAATGGACATCACTAAAGTTAACGCTTATGAATTAACGGTTATGAGTTAACGGTCAAGTAAGAAGAGAAGAAGACTCAGGAAAAACGATGGTAGCTACCAAGCAGGTTCGCCCTTCTATATGCCTGCGATTGTTTTAAATTCGTTTTTCCAATAACTGTCGTATATGCAAGTAATTAACGTTGAATTTAGATTGTGTTTAATTTAGACTCTTCGCCGCTTCTCTGTCAGTCGGCGCTGATTCTAACAGTGAAGCCTTTGCTATTCTTGATGTCTGTGGGCAGAAGTGACCATTGCTCCTGAGGTGATCCGTTTGATCGTTTGCCTACCACTTACATAATTGACAGGCAATAATCCAAACCAATAAAACATTTCTACCACACCTCACTACACCTGGGTTATGTCAAAGTCAATGATAAAACTCGAATTTACCTTAATTAACGCGATAAATGCTTGGCTACGTTAATGAAGTTCTATACAAATTTTACTGCCGTTAAAATGTGTGTCGATTAATGCGTTAGTTAGCGCGTTAAATTATTGACCACAACTGCGTGGCTTTTTAACGCGTTAGAATGCAGTAAGCAAGCGTCAGGGACATAAGAAATTGATTATCATTTGTTTTGTTGAATGAATTTTTGTAAGGAAACTTGGACACATTTGATGTCTTCATAATGCTAAAAGTTGAATGAGGTTTGCCAATCTGTACTTGGCTACCATGATGGATAAACTTTCCCCTAAGACAGGTCGCATAGTGTGAACAGACTTGGGCACATCAATGCGAATAGGTGTCAATTTAGAAAGCGTTGTATAAATTAAATTCTATTGATCTGATGTGCAGGGCCCTCAACACGGCGCGCTTTGCCCAAAGGCACTCATTAAAATTTCAACATTCCCGTTTATACCCATTTTGCGTCTGACGTGAATTACTTGCGTTATTAACGAAATAATGACGGATAAATTTACATATTAACACTACTTTGGTGAAGCGGTCGGTGTTTTGCATATTCTACCTTTGTATAAAGTAATATGCTGTTACTGATAATTATGCTGCTTGGACATGACTTTCATGACGTTCTGGGTAACAAAGGTATACACCTGGACACGGGACCAAGAATACAACATACAACCACGAAGAGTATTACACTAATTTTTGTCTACAATCTTGATGGAAAACCATGGTGTTTAAAGTCATTGCTATTTCTTCTTCTGGTACTCTTCCTTACTCTGAGTGTTTGTGTGTGTGGAGAGGGGGGGGGCTTACGCCTTTATGTGTGATATATATCATAGTATTCATATTACATTATGTGTATTGTCAAAATATGTCACCATGTAACCAAGCTCAGTTCAAAAGTATCGTTAAATAATGTTGTTTTTTAATTGCACAAGAGCCCCATAAAATAGATTATTAAGTGAAATAACAAATAACCTAATATAAAGTAATTACTATACAATTAGCCAGTTACATAAACGAACGTTAAATATTAACATTACATTAAATCCGTTCATTTCGTACACGGCATTACAACACGCGCATATAATTTAAAGCTTCGGTTTAAGCCAACATGGATTATGACACTCGGCGTCTAGGCGTTATAAGTCTATGATAACCTAACCAAACGGCAGCGCGTTCAAATAAGCGAATGTGTTACGCGAGTATTTAACTGGCGCACGGAAACATACGAATGTAACCAAGTTTCACCATAAACAGCGGTAAAACATGAAAACATACAAAGCGCAGTGGCTCAAACTCCGCCAACGGAAACACATTTAATTTGCAAACTTCGCGTCCGTTTTGCATTTTAAAATCCACTCACATCTACAGCATTTAACATGTACAGTACAAATAACCGCGGAATCTCAATTAAAACTGCAGTGATTGTAATGAAAATATTTCCAGTTTAACTTTGTGGCGAACAACGACGCGTGAGTAAATAAATGGGCATAGAAATTAAGGTTTGTGCACACTGACAGGGGATACCGGTCGGATGTCGCTTTGATGCAGCTTGGATACCGAAAGTTACCACATGACGCGACTAACGTTGCTGTTTGGAGCGATCCACCGTGACGTTGGTTTCTCTAAAAAAGCTTTAAAATAAAGTATCACGAAGTTTAAACATATTGAAGTGGATTTTGCAACGATATTTAATATAAAAAAGAAAATGCTGTTGACTTTGCAGTTAGACGTATATAATAATGTCGCGAACTGAAGCCATTTCATTGAAACTATATTTCACTTATAACCATTTTTTAATTGTTATTAGTTGCGATTTAGTTATGAACAATTGGTAAAAGTTTTAAAGTCATAGAAATTTTAACGTTTATGACGTTGAAGAAAACAGTTAATAGTCTTATAATACGTATTGCTCACCAACTTCGTTTGCATCCTCACTTACTATCAAGTAAAAAAAAATAAAAGAGATTCTTCATAGGCCTCTATTTATTTATTAACCTACTTATTTTTACTGTATTCAGTGCTAGAGGTAACCGGTATTAAACAATAACATGTCACGGCCCTCAGGGGCACAGAATTTTAGGGCTTGGCTTAATTAAAAGCTCGTAACGTAAAGTTTGTGTCTTTTTTATTACTGTGACTCGTTGAGGTATTTACTTCAAACATATTCGGAGTTCAGCCGCTGTTGGCACATGAAGTTTTTGTTACAAAAAACTGCAATATTTAATAAACTGGTTTCAACATTCTTGTAGTTTTTATGTTTTCATATTATTCAGTTTGGGTGCTATTTATTTTTAATATTTTTGTGCTTGTACATTGTAATTTGAGGTCTAATGGGGATTATTAATTTTAAGTCCTAATTAATCTGTGGCGCATTGAGCACCATAGCTGTACATCGGATAAGACTACCGGGTCAGATCTATCCTGTTCAAGGTTGTTGGGTCCTGTACTTTTCAGTTTTATTAAATGGATAGGCATTTTACTCACCTGGATAGCAATTATCCTCCTTGATTTGATTTTTATTAAATTGAAGAATTTTCGTAGGATTTTTTGTGTTGGATTGCACTATTCTCAAAAAGAAATAAGCTGATTTGAATACAACTTTTATCGATGTTTCCAATCAACCAAATTGAGAATCATTTAGTTTTATTTTAATCGGTTCACAATTAAAAAATATATCGCTTCCAAGAATTCTATTCAAATACTTATTGTAGTATAAATATTCAGGCACACTTTTCCGATTCGAAAGCAAGGGTGGTTATAAGTTATTGTTAAAATATCTGAGGGTTAACTCAAGTTATAATTAACCAGTTAATCGCCCTCGTACAACGTAAGGAAATGCGTTGATTGCGTAACTTAGAGTACATCACGTAAAGACATCGCGCTAAGTAGGAATGCTGTATGGCCAGTAAATAAGCGTACGCTATGCTTATGGTGTGAGTTGTGTAGACATGAAAACGTTTAGTGTGTCCTATTTCAAAAGTACTTTCAAATTGTCGCGTCTTGGTCATAATGTTGAAAATATTCGTTAAGTACTTTTGGTATACTTATGATAATCCATACTCATATTATAAATGCGAAAGTGTGTTTTTTGGTTTGGTCTTATTTCACGGCTCAACAGAGCGTCGTTATACTATGATTTTTGGTTTGGAGATAGCTGGGAGGACAATAAGTACTGTACGCTTCTTTTTACAGGAAATAAGCATGTCATTTCTGTGAGAAGATTCATTATGAAGTATATTTTTGCAAAATTCAACAACACGTTATGGAAAGGAATTAATAACCCTTTTATTACTGTTCTTCTACACACTAGTGCGTAGCTGCGGACAACATCTGGTTATATAATATTTACCAAACGTATATAGAGATTTTGTATACGGAAATTATGCTAAAATAAAGGTTTAAAAATAAGTGTAATAATATAATGCATGCGTAAAACCTTCTAAACTACTTCCTGTTTTAATGGTTTTCTTAAGGTACATCCGCATCGTAGTTGTTTTGGTGTAACGGTAGCATTGAAATGTTAACCTGAAGTTAATCTTTGGTCAGTATTGCAATCTTTTGTTGCCATATACTTATATATTGGATATTGGTTAAAGCGTCCACGTCTTCATCATTAATATAAATTAACCAATAAAACAAGATTGACAGTGGTAACACAGAAAAGGAGTGAATTTATAAAAAAAAATATTAAAATAAAATTACAACCCCACTGTTTCTAATTACCTTGTTTGCGAAGCTACGGTCCTGGTTACGATTCCCAGCCGGGGCAGATATTTATTTAGGACATAGATAAATGTTTGTTCTCGGGTCGTGTCTGTTAGCGATGTTATATGTTTGTCCATGGCACCCGCGACACAAAGAACCTTAGAAGGGTATGATGTAATCTTTTATTTATAAAATTAAATAAAATAAAAATCCACGCTGATTTCCTAGCTCCGTCCGTAGGGAATTCGCTCACGGAGCGCTGTAGATCCTGATTTATGTGAAATCCATACAAATGCAATCTGCTTAATTGGTTCCGAACGATAAGGCTCTGCGAGGAGCTCGCGCGAGTGCCGTGTGACGTGGCGGTGGGGACCGAAGACTGAGAAACCGAAGACACAGCGGAGTTTATCTCTTGCTTTTCACTGCAGAGGATACTATTAATTATGTTTTAATCACCTGCCGCAGCTACACGGTACATTTGCGGTTCTACGCCTTGAATACGTTTAATATATAGTTTTATACTAATACCTTCATTTGGGAATATGCGTATGTTATACTGTATTCTAAATTTAAAATTACTGACTTATTTTTGATCCGACACCGTTTTAGAAATCCGTTTTTATCGGCGAAAAACTAAATACACTACGAAGATCCAAATTCAAAAAAGTCATACATTTTAAACGGGCATCATTGCTTCTGTGTTTCCCGTTTCCTTTTCTACAAAAGATCTCATAATCTTTAGCACTTAAACTTCAACATAAAAAAATGTTTATAACTTTTCAGGACACATCTAAATAGGGATGATTTGTTTTTGCCAACCCTATTGAGTGAGGTATTGTAAGAAATGTTGTTAAAAGTACTATGGATCTGCGAAGACCGTTTTCCAATTCGTAAAGAAAAATATTAACTTTTAAATTTATAATTTTATTAAGAGTCAATTGTATCTCTCCTTTGTCAGTAAATATAATACATATCAATGACTTTTTTCGAATGTAGTCGAAGTTTGCGTGCTAAAGAGTAATAATCAAAACCAAACTTACTCTTTAACGTCTTTAACCTCTCGGTATACTATAGCTGGTATTGATCCCGCGCAAAGGGAAGGACCCCTAAAATGATAGATAGTTATGTAACAGATAAATGTTTTGTTATCGAGCTTGGGTGTCCATCATAACTTATCAGTGTTGTCCATGCCATCCGTCACTTAGGGAATCGAAATTATCGACTATCGACTTAAAACGTACATAATCATTAGCTATTCGATATCTACGTGCATTCATCTACCCTTTACGTGTATCGAATTATCAACGTCAACAATAGTTTCCGAGTGGTAGACAATTTAACGCCGGTATGTCGATGGTGCGGCGTCATGCGACAACGCCATATCGTTAATAACCTCGTTAGCAATCGATAACTCACGATAATATCGATTGGTCGTCATTTTGTTATACTTTATGCATAAAAGTCATTTTGTGATATGCTGTTCGAATTGTCGTCGAACATGAAACCATTTTGAAGGTTTGTAATGCACTGAATGGGATTTAATTATGATTTGTAGGTTAAAGGGTTAAAGCACTTGGTGGTAACTGACTATTAAAGGGCTGGGCGGATGGTAAGTGACCACTGTTACCTATGCAATAACAACAATAAATGAGTTATCAATGTAACGTTTCTGAAAATTCTTCTTGATTTATTATTAAGAACCTCATCTCATATCGTACTGAATTACTTTCTTCATTCTTCAAGAGGCGGATGTCCATCATTTTTGTTGGCATTGTTAATGGAACTGATATTATGATAGTAGTTATAATACTTTTTATACCACCTAATGTGCTAATGACTATGGCTGGATGTCAAGGACACAATCAAAATGAAAGGAATCACCAATGCAGTGTCAGCTATAAATATCTTTTTCAACCTCTTTCTTTAAGAAACCCATGTCATGTGAACACCTCTGAAAGACACTCATTTAACAGTTCACATGTTACAACAAACAATATCAAGAGAATTTGACCGTAGAGCTTCTTCACGATTCTAACGATTGTGGAAAGAACTTCAACCTTCTGGTGGAAGGAAAGAGAAAGATAGAAGAAAGTACTACATCAAAAACAATCCTTTGAGCACTCACCGTTGAAGTCTAGACTCAGCTATGAAAATCAGTGGAACAGACGGAGACAACCGATGTATTTCCAAAGAATCTAAAGAGACTGTAAGTGATATGTGGATTTTTAATGATTCGGAAATAGCATTATGTACAGAGAAAAATGGGTGAAATTGGTTTAATAGCACCCTTATTCAAAAATGGAGCAGTGGCAGTATTATTGAGCCAAAGTATTCGATGTTCAAAAACTTCACTATAGTAATCGGTAATTACTGCTGGTTTTCAGTGTGACCCAGTCTTGCAATAGTTCAAGTTGTTCATCAGTTTATTTCCCATATATATTTTATTTAAAATGTCTTACAAAATTTCTACCACCAAAGGCTTCATCAGCTAGAGACTTGACAGCAAGTACTTTATTTTTTTTACTGGCAATGCGTTGTTGGAGTACATGGTGGTGTCAATGGGTGATGGTACTTTTTAACATCAGTTAGCTAGTTTACTTCTTTGTCGGGTATTTACCTACATAAAAGCAAATACTAAAAAGAAAGCCTGAGTCGATTCATCGTTCCGCATATATTTACATCAGAAGCACATTCACTTATTAAATACAAATTCTTTTCGTCATGTTTTCCCTCACATCGCTCCAGGATTAGCCTCGGTTGGGAGCCTTCTAAGAAATACCGGCAGCGGTGTGAGCCCTAATGGAATGTATTCCGACAGATATTCGTAGAAGCATCAAAGTATTAAAAAGCCGGTTCCCATTTTTACAGACTGCTCGGAGTACTGTGTTTTCTTATTTTAACGGGATTTTCCATCTTTGAGATTCACTTGATCAAACATTCTTTTTAGTTTAGTAAATGCTTGTTTTTGAAGTACATTACTTTAGTCTTAGGTATAAAAAGTTAGTTTGATTGTTAATCAATCGGAATGCAAAGATGCTTAGATTATATTAACTGATACCCATATTTTACTTGCAAATACATGAGTTACAGTCACCTCCAGAGTGCAGTAACTTGATTAAATTCCTTACAGTTTAAGCATTACACACATAAATGATAGATAAGTTTATCTTATTTTTTTTATTCTTTTACGCATTGAGAAACATATTAAGACGTTTAAGTTTTATTAGGCATTATTTTAGCCTGATACGCAATAACTATATTCTACGGTACACAATTTAAATATCTTGCATGTTTTTTATATCACTAGAACATCTTGTGAATCTGAGCGCATATTAAATATTTATTATTGGACATGCCAGCTGCAAGTGGACATTTCAGAGCGAGGTTATGATGAAGCGGAATTATAACATTTCTTTTATTATGAAATAATATCCCAAAATGAATGATATTCATGGTGGGCGTACAAGCTACGTACATTTTTGGCACATGATATTTTTCTTTCCACTCAGTCGTTCGACCCTCGTTCTGTCAAAACAAATGCCTTTTTTCTCTGTTGCCACGCAAAACCTCCATCTCATGTGCCCTCAGGTTTTTACTTGAAGTACAAATTAAAAATTGCTCGTGTACCTATTTTTAGGTTCGCCGGAAAAATGTCGAATGAGCAAGGCTGAACTTACGTAAATGTTTGTTAGTAAAAGACCTTTATCAACTGTTATTTTAGTGATATCGTTGGGCACGTTAGTGCCACATTTGTGAAATTAATTTTTGTTTTACAATACTTTATAACTGTGAGACCAAGCTTCTTTAATAGATAAGTCATATTTTAGATAAAACGAAGCAGAGCTTACAGATAGTGCGCATTCTAGTATTTAAATATTAATAAATGAAGTAAGTAAGAGCGCCACCTGGTGCCAATCAAATAAAACTAAATCAGTAGTTTAAATTCATATTACCTTCTAATACTCTCCATCCAATGTGCGTCTTGATACCTTATCAACGCCTTATCCTATCATATCCTTGATACCTTATCACATAAATCCTCTTAAACTACACAAAGACGAATATTTCTACTAATGAATCTGAGTATTGATTCTTTGGCCTAAAAAAATGCTTGTAACGTTAAGTAACCTTTGAATTAATGCCCTGAGATATTTGAGGATATTCATTGAAATATTATTTAACTGTATTCAAATAAAACAAGACGGTTAATCTATTAAATTGAAATATTAACAAAATCTGTATGTACCAGATTCGATATTCAAAAGTCGAGTGTTTTCAGAAATGCCCACCAGATGGCGTCCCCCGTAACTTACACCCTTCGCTAATGAACGCCCGATTCTTTTTCGATTTTCATTCGAAACAAACAGGGGATTATTTCGGCAGCGCAGGTACTCGGGTGGGATGACTGTTTTATACAGGGTGCTCGACAATACCGCCGGAGTAATTAGTACCTGCAAATTGGGAGATTGCTGCAACGCTGATACGCTTTTACGTAGCTATTAATTAGTGCCTACCGGATTGAATGAATATTTCGATGCGTGATATAGTTTTATAAGGACCGAGAAGGCCAGATTCAACGGTGACTTAATCACTTTTTGCTTTCGAATTATGTATTTGTTTTAAACTATACGGTGGAGTTAAAACATTTAAATAAAATGGGTAGGTAATAGTTAGATGTTTGTTAAACAATTCGATGGTTCTAATTGGGTCAAGATTGGAATAATCGGAATAAATACAAAGATCGTGGGTACCTGAAGAACGTTGATATTTGGCCTTAACCTTGCCTTTCAATCTTAGTTTGGCTATTAGAATCAACAATCTGAACTGACACGGTGAGGTAGAATGTTAGAATGGTAGATTTGTTTATGACAAATCTGGTCAATATCTGTAGTCATGTTTTGCTCTATGGATATGTACATATATATAAATTTTGTTTATAAAGGTAAAATTTATTTCATCTTTCTAATGTTCCAGATCAACCTGTATATAAAAGTACTTACTCTTGCCATAATCATAGAACCAAATTACGAACAATGGGGTACCGGTTTGTGGAATTGTTGTAGCCGGTGCGGATCTTCAGTGGCCGATACAATGCATTGTTTCGCGAAGGATCTTCATTAACTGAAGACTTCATACATTTAATAATTAAATAAGCGTAATTATTATGCTTCGCATATTCTGTTGCTAAGGATTCCTTATTATTGAAGGAAGTTTCAAATAGGCTTAAAGTAACTTGAATGTGAGTGGTTTGGGGTTAAGTCGTACCAGGGACGTAGTAATTTAGATACTATACACACTGGTAATATATTTGAACGACATATCTAGCGATACCAGGGTGAAAAAAAGTGTGATATGAAGTGATGCGGGGGATGAACCCAAAATTTAACTATAGGATTTTCTTGTACCACTTCGTCAGCGTGATAAATGCATATGTATACCCATGCCTAATTACAGCTTTTTAGTATTTACTTTTTGTTTTTGACTTAAGTGAGACCGACAAAAAGATAGGTAGACATGGTGACATTATGAAGGTAGAGAACCTTAAGAAAATTCAAAGCTTTATCTTTACGTGTTAGTAATATATCGATGCTAATCATTTTGATGTTCGTGCAAATACTAAATAACACAATTTCTAAGCAGATAGCTATCACAGCTTTGCTTTACTGCAAGGCCGAGGTTCCGTCCTTGAAGCTCCCTCAGCACACGAGAAGCAAAATGAAACTCAAACGATTGCGGTTATTAATGTTATTCATTTTGAAATAACGTTATCATTGCTTATTATTTCTTAAGTATTACTCTATATTGTGTATCCAATAGAACATTGTATGATTATACATTTGGAAAATTAAGAAAAGGTGGAATAAGTCACGTGACCTTTAGCAAATGTTAAACATTGAAGATAATATAAGAATTTATAATGAGTAAACAAAATTATATTACTATTTAGACTTTTTTAAATTACTTCAAACGCAATAATATTCCATCGTAGAAAAGATAATACAATACGTTTAGTAGTAAAAGTGTTAAGTATACTATAGTCCGATAAAAATAGTGCGCAGCTAATACAGAGATATCAATAAGTGTGTATTATATAAGGTCGCACACATACAAGGGAGCGGGCGTGATGACATTAGAGCGTCATATCGTTTACTGTGATAACAGACTACCTATAGATATACGATTACTAGTAATATAGTATATATGACTATTAACAAACAGTAGTAGGAATATGTAACGAGTTTAAAAGAAAAGTTATAACGTCAAAGAAAACACAAAAATTTTATGACTAATATCGTTCAACTTACTGCTACATTGGTTTTTCTTAGGCTTTTTTTAGATATAATATTATACACTATAATTGCAGATTGCAGAGTTATCCCCCGTATTCAGAAACGGTACTATGAGATCTCACAGTGACATAGAAGAATGGATTGTTTGTATTGCGATCTACTTCACTCTAGTTTCTTGAATAATGCCGAAGACAAGGATGGAATGCGAGGATTAAATCCTCTCTTTCTTTTTCACTGTGAGACTCCAAAGTATTGTTTAAGAATACGAGGCTAAAACTTAATGACAAAGGATACAAAGTAAAATCTGATAAGCAGCTCCTATTATCTATATTATTTTCTTCTATATGTCAATGAAAGTTAGAAATTGTTTGTCATCAAAAACTTCTACTAATAACGAACTGAAGGTTGGTTCCTAAGGATCAACTGCAGTCCTTGACCTTCGCAATATTATAGCAAGATTGAGCTACTTCAAAGCACATATCATAGATTATTTATCCAGAAAGTCCTTCAAATAGATAACGTCTAAAAGCTTTTATTTAACTTACATTGTTAGTTAGTTTGTTTCGGGTCAGAAATTGCAAGCGGAATTAAAATAACAACCGAAGTTAAAATTCGATACATTGCTTTATTTCCCATGACAATTAATTTTTATGATAAGTAGTTGAGATTATCTCTAGTTGTTGGAAATCCTCCATGGTGAAAATCACTTACTAATTATTTTTTACAATAAATGCGTGTTTTTAATTGAAGGTATTAACATAATATTTCTATAGACCGCCCAGTAACCTAGTTGGTAGTGATCCTGTCTACGAAGCGAGAGGTCCTGGGTTCGATTTCCGGCTGGGGCAGATATTTATGTGACAGATAAATGGGTCATGGGTGTTAGTGACGTGTTATTTGTGCTGTCCATGCCGCCCGTGACACAGGGAATCCTACTGTAGGAGTATGAGTGTATTAGCCTTAATGTTTATAGAGAACAAACGAATTTGTTCACTTAATTGTTAGTGGCTACCATCATCCATGACATCACACCACTACCATAAAAACCTTTATAACGAATACACGAAGTTAATCTGCGATTAAAGCTTGTAACTTGCTACATTTCTATTTCAACTTGAGACGTGTACGATCTTTACAACCGGCTCATTTAAAGACTTCAGAGGATTTTCCTTTCTGTAAATATTTTAGTGTTTGCACGCTCAGTGTGGGTGGGTAATGTAGCAACCTTGTCCTTTAAAGCAAGGACCCTCTCGACGCCAGCAGTATAATAGAGTTATTGCAGCTAATGTATTAATGAAGGTTGACTTTGCCTTAACTACATTTAAGAGCATGGCTATTAAGAAAAATATATAACCTCAGTTTTTACTTTAAAGAGATCTTGAACAGCTTTAGTCAATTAGACCACCGTTGTGATTAGTCACTGTGGGTGGTACAGAACTGTGGATCTCGCTGAGTACGACCTTTTTTCACCACCTGACGCTAGAGAACATTGTTTTTAGCAACATATATTTTCTATTGTGAATATTCTTTTTGTTGTTGTAATCTCTTCTCATCTCTTCTTTTTTTAAATACGTGATTTTATCAAACCCCTAATATTGAATATTTTACACACAATTAGCATTTAAATCTATAAATATGAATAAATAAAAAATAATAATAAAAAAACACAATTAAAAAGTAATGAAATGAAAATACTGGAACAGGATTGAGAATAGAAAACCAAAATTTAAATTTATTATAGAAAAACGTACTCTACTTCGACACTGAGAGACTATGTAATTATTTTCTATTCTTAAATACAAGATACGCGCTAAAACATAACCCTTACGTTTTTGATTTTTTTCAAATGGATGGACTATGCAATACAGCTCACGCAAACAAATAATTCTGAGAGCCATCATTTACGTTCTAGAAGTAACTCTTCAAGAGACTTTTACTCGGGTAAAAAAAACTTGAATATGGTGCCTTAAGCCTTTAGGTGCCATATAAATATTAGACCAGCTTTTTTCTGAAGAATCCTCAGTCAGATACGTTTTAAGAGTGATTATTATTTTCTAATAATTTACGTTGAACATTTCACGATGCGTTTTCCCGGTTCAACTCCCAAGTAACGACACAAGAACTTCAAACGTTACGTTAATCCCTCAACAAGAAAATAAACAGCAAATAAGATGAAACGAAATAAACATGAAATAGGGGAACGTCTTCTTAATATTTACCACCAGTTATAATATTCAAAGGCTTAACAAACAAATTTGAATGCATACCAAACTATTCAAAAATAAATCGTATTTCCAGCAACGCAAGGTTGAAACAGACCGCATCATTTAATCTAACTACGACCAGTCCGATAAAGCTCTAAGCGTGCCTACAATTTCGGTTCTATCTTCACGTTTCAGGAGACCTTAGAAGGAAAGGGGGGTCATTTTATATTGGGGACGCTAGTTGAAATAGACATCAAAACAAAGCAAGGTAAATGACATGTCTGACCGTAAGCGACGTTTGATAAGTGGTAAATTATTTGTTTTACGGAGCAACAACATCGTTTTTCGATAAATTATAATTCTTTGTCATGGTAAATATTATAATTATCTACAAGTTAATTAGAATTTTTTATATAAAACGAAAGCTTTCAGGTTCAACTTTCAGTCAGGATAGACATAAAATTATTTTTGCTGTTTTCCTTTGAGTATCTATTCATCCATTCAAAAACCTTCAAATGGCTTTAAATAAAGATAAACGTTGTATATTTCCTCAGGGTTAGGTCTTTCTGATGCCTCATAAGGCTTCAAAAGCCAAGGTATCGTGGCAGTCTAATCAGATCATTAATATATCTCGTTGGAGAACTTTTTGGTATTGCCTTAGTAAGACATAATTAGTTAGAGGAGAATTAGAGACTCATTATTTTTATTACCAAAATATAGTCGTAGAAGATCTAGAGGATTTCTGTATGGACTGTCATCAATTATAATTTCATCTTTCTACAATTACAATTTAATACAGTTATTGTTTACTTTATGAACTAAATTGTAATGAAATCGGGAAATTTTAATTGATAATATTACTTATCTGTGCTCGTGTAAGGGGAATTTGATTTTGACTACTCTGACGAATTTGGTTTAAGGACTGTAATTTTAGATTGTTTGAATTATAATAAATAAATAAATATATATATTTTTTTGTTTTTTTTTTTATTATAAAAACATGGCTGCTATCTCGTTACTCGTCGAACGCTTACAATAAGACAAATTGGTAAGAAAATCCCCGAGAGTCGTACCTTCGTGCATTCGCTTTACCAAATTACTGAAATTTCATTCAGCTTGCGGGCTGTGGCAGGAGCGGAGTGATCTGCGAATGTAGTTTTGGATATGCTACAAAAAGATAGAAATGTTGGTCAAAAAAAGAAGACAGAGACCCTTACGTTTCCTTATATTTAAAAGTTTCCAATATTTCCTAAAATTGACTGTTTTTATTGTTTTACGATAGAATTGGTAAGTTTTACTACATGAAATACTGTTTAAACAATTTTGTTAAGGTGAATAATTGACAAACAAGCAGATGGGTTTGTCGATGACAAATGGTCAATGTTACCCATAGATGTTAGCAATAACAATGGAAAAGAAATGAGGGAATTGCTCATTGAACTTCCAAAAACCATACGAGTATACAGTCCTGTTTGAAGTATAGCTTTTCCTTTAGCTACAATAATTATTACAGCTAGTATTTTACTTGTACAGTAAATTTTTAAACAAATAGCTCGCAAACGTGAAGATGAGTTATTTGTACGCCATGGCCAATAAATTTTAAGAATACCAAAGGCATCCCCGATAAATTGCTTCAAACAAGAAGAAAGAAGAGATAATTATTAACCCTCTCTGCCTCGTCTGCCGGCATGAGTTTGGGATGAGTTTGCCCTGTTTCCGCAGCTGAGAGGTAGTACTAGCTGGATCTTTGCGTCTTTCTTGAGGTCAAAACTTTAAATATGACAGTTGTTTAAAGAAGTTGGTTTCCCCTGCTATTCAATAGTCTGGTTGTCCGTTTCCGGGCTTTATGTAAAATTTTTGAGGTTTCCACGTAATGTTTTCCTAATTACTATATAACGAGGTAATTGTAACATGAATATGGTCATGAACTTAACAATTTTCGCATTCGTAATCGAATTATGAATCTGCCATCTCCAGTTTTCTGAGCTCCGGTGCAGGAATCTGGGCAGTGGATAAAAGCAAAGCTCATGCAATGAGCTTAGCTGCCGGTCCATGTGGGTACTCGCCTTTCTGCCGTAAAACTTTCTGAGTAACATCTTTAACCTAAACAAAACACTGAAGTTTCTATTCCATCTTCTAGAAACAGCAAAAGTATTTAATACGTAGATTCTTCCACCATCTTGAAATGTTATCTGTAATGTGTATCGCAAAGCCGAATTTACGCGAATTTCTGTAAAATAATATTTAACATTACTACAATTTTCACGTAGTTCTCGAATATATAAATATTTTCATTGACGTCAGTAGTTGATATTTGTCAATAAAGACGAGCTACGTCATCATGATAAATGGTCATCGTCATTCAGAGAATCATCTTAACCATGATCAATACGCTGTTGAAGGAGACAAGGAGATTCGTTGGGTATTGTAAATCTATCTATCAGCTTCTCAGCCTATCAGCCTTTAAAGGTCCTCTACTGAACATAGGCCTCCCCTAACTTGCGCCATTCAGACCGGGCCTGAGCCTTCTGAATCCAGCAAACACCCGCTGTCTTCTTCAAGTCCTCAGTCCATCTGGTTGCGGGGCGACCTACACTCCATATTTCCGAAACGTGGACGCCATTTAAGGACGTTTCTTCCCATAAATGGTCATTGCCATTCAGATAATTATCTCAACCATCATCAATACGCTGTCGAGGGAGATAAGGAGGTTCATGGGGGGTTTGTGAATATAATCAACTTATAAGAGCCACGTATGGTTTAAATTACGAAGTTGCAAAACAGAAAAGGCGCTTCCCTTGTTCATTCGTCTTTTCATTTCACTTAACGATAGTCTTCAATACCTGCCCCTGACAGTTCCGTTCAGTAGAAACTTTGCCAGTCGCCTGCGGGCGGGAGGTACCTGGTTCCCGCGCACGCCAACTTTTGTGTCGACAAACTTTGTTTACATTTCAGCTGCTTTATAAAGAAGCAGACTTTTGCTCGTGACTTTTAGCATCTTACAGGTGCAAGTTTAAAAACAGCGTAAAGTAGTGACTGCTAATTCTACGGTACCTTTATGTAGAATGATAGTTAGAAACTTTTCAATAGATTAACGTTAATTAACTGAAATTAAGGTGGAAAATTTGTAAGGTATCCGGTGTTACATACTCATATTATAAATGTGAAAGTGTTTGTTTGTATGTCCTACTTTCATGGCGCAACTGAGAGGCGCTATCTTATTTTTGGTTTGGAGATCGTTGGGAGGACGACAAGTATTATATGATTCTTTTTACTGTGAATAAACATCTCATTTCTGTGGGAAGATCCATTACGAAGTATATTTTAGGCAAATGCAAGCAAGTGTCTAACAAAAAAGCGTTGTCTAGCAATCAGCGATAGAAAAGAATTGACAACCTCTTTATTGCTGCTTTTTTCTCACACGTGTGCCGTTGGGCAACGTCTAGTAACTAAAATATGATAATTAAAAATAAATAAACACTCATTGTCACACACGTCCAAACGTGTTATAATATATATTAATCTTTATTCCGGTTATTATAAATAGGGCTATTACCACGATGAATTTATCTGACATGTATGAAAAAATTCTAATACTAAGATAAGTCTGCATTTTGGATTTACTGAAGTTCACAATAGAGAATATCCATGTTTCTTCTGGACAAAAAGGTAAAAGAGAAAAGCTAAGGATTGGTCTGAGGGGTCCAATTTAAGAGAGGCCTATGTCCAGCACTGGACCTTCAAACACTGATGAATGAATGGATGACGCCTCTTCAATTATAAGAAATCTATAACTGATTTTAGATAGTATTAGAACACTGTTAAGACACGTACTGAATGAGAACACTATTGAAGACTAATACAATTTATTCTCACTTATACACTTAACAAAATAATGATAATCCTGACCTCTAAAACACCGACCTTTTTATAACTGTCGACAGGATGCCATCTACCTCATTCCATAATTACGAGTATGTCTGTTAGTCAATAACACAACTATACTACTTTTAAACATCTAATAATCAGATGAATATTTGTAAGCATAAATAAATAAAATATCACTCAGTTAATGTTGGAAATAATGTGTTATGAATTAATTTTATTTTATGACACTAACAATAGATATTTTGCTATAAAATTCAGTCATAAAATCGTAGCTTGTCATTTTGTTAATCGTTACAAAACTTAACTTCAATTGTTGTTCAAGTAATAAATTTGCTTCGGATTGGCACAAAGTTTTTACGTTTCGAACTCCGAGACTCAATACTTCGTTAGGGCCTTTTCGAAGTTATGTCGCAGTGTTATTGCATTTTTATCGAAGTTAGTGACAGGAGTTTTTACATTTGACTTACCTGGAAACGTTGGGAAATATTTTTGTAAGCCTTAATTGACAAATTTAAGTTGCAGAACAGATTTGGTGTTTACGAAGTGGTCTGATTATTGTTGTATCCAAATCAATTGGTCCTGCTTGGGATATGTTATTACAAGTTCTTGAAATGTACCATTCCATTTAACTCTTATGTTTCTTGTGCATAGTGGTGAGTGTTTTTTGTAGCTACCATTCTATCGATATGTGGTCATTGTTATCCATGGTCATCACTAACCCATAACTTTAGGGTAAATACCTATAATGTAAAAACATAAATTCTATTCGATTTTAGGAAAATTATATCGCAGTTCATTCAAATATTGACTAAATTAACAAATAGTAACCACACTTCTAATTATGGCTGAAGCTATCTCTTTTAAAATATGTACAGTGTACACATGTCATTAGTTTTCAATAAATGTGTTTAATTCAGTCAGGCCTTACGCGCTACCTAGCAAAAATTGCCACGAACGTTCCGGACAACCTATTATATTTATATTAGTTGATAAGGTGCTACTCTATCTTCAAATTTGATATCAATCAATATAAGACGTTGGCTGTTAAGAATATATAAAAACACGAGAATCCTTTTCATTGTATTGGGTTGTTATTATCAACATTGTCAATATGGGTGATGCAAAAAACGACTAAGGAATTCTAAAGTAATATATAATACTTGTAATAAGTAGTATAAAAGCTAAAATTATTTTCCAGATCTATGCCTTTCAATAGGCACAAGATGTTGTCTGTAGTTCCGTCCGCGTGTGTGAAAAGAACAGCAATAAAAAGGTGGGCAATTAATTCTATCTATGTTTGCCAGAGAACGCTTTGTTGTTAAACACTTAATTTAAATTGGCTGCAATATATCTCGTGGGTATTCTATATAAATGAGATGTTCTTTTGTGGTAAAAAGTAGCCTATGGTACTCGTCGTGCTCCCAACTATCTCCAAATTCAAAATCATACCATATCGCCACTCCGTTGCGCCGTAAAAGAAGGATAAACAAACAACACACACTTTATAATATTAGTATAGATACTTGGTAAGTTAGGGACCAAGAAAGAAGAGATAAGTACGAAAGAGAAGTTTCAACAAATAACAATTGATTTAATTAGAAACAACAGATGTTTCCTATCACAACATTAATCGTAAAACCGTAATTACTTAAACATAACTCAAGACACGTCATTATTATTAATGATATTGCTTATT
>DWPA01001077.1:0-20194 GCA_018251375.1 Calpodes ethlius
CTTTTTGTATATTTCTTCTAGTAGGTATCCTTTACTTAGTTTTAAAGTTTTACTTCTTTTGTCGCGTTTGAAAAATCATGAGAATTAATTTTAACGATGCGCGTGCATACTGACATGTAAAAGTACATAATGAAGTTAGCTAGTAAATATCGCAAGTTTTCCAGAAAAAGCTATCTATCTGTTTGTTTTAAATTATATGTAATGATAAATAATATTCATTGATAATTTACTGTACATGCTAGTGATGAAAGTATTTTTGTTTCATATTTTTTTAAGTACGTTTCTAAATTTCATGTTTGTGTGTTTCGGTAACTATAATTTTTTTTTGTTTACATTGTACCTTGTTTGTTTTGTAAGGACAAAGAAGTGTAATTTGTTACGTAGCTACATACCTTTTGTATTACGTATTCGACATGTCAGACTATAAAACAAATAGTCTTTACAGTAGTTAATAGACGCATCCAACTTTGTTTGTTGAGATAAGCACGTAAGAATTGATGGAATTTGTAGACGACAGATCGAGTTTATTTTGGGGTGCTGACAGCGACGCTCACAGAGGCAGGGCAACGATAAGTGGGTTTGGCGCCGGCTTTCATCTGGTCGGTTACGAGTGTTTACGATCACCCTGCGCCCGCGCATCTAAGTGTTACAGTGCAAGGGTCGTCGCGAATGGCATTCTACGATTACAGATGTTTCATATTTGATAACGCAAATTGATGTGACGTTTCGATATTTTGTATCAATGTCTGCAGTCAGATTTATCTATAATAATTTAATTTGCTCCAATTATTCAGATTTTGTTTTGTATCACTAAAATAGTTATACTAATCATGTAAATATGTCATTGCATCATAAACAATGATTTTGCTACTCTTCATTTGCTTGTATTTGCAATAAACGTATAGGTTGCGATTTCTTGGTCATTGGTTATTGACTACTTCTATGAATAATAATAAATTAACGTTTTAACATAAACAAGCAATGTTTGTACCTCGTGAATATACCATTTTAGGAGAGACAGGACAAATATTTATCTAAATCCAACCAAACATAACCGTCGGTGTGTAGAAGATTTCCCACGTGTACGTATCTAAATTTATCCTTTCTAAATTTTTGCCTCAGACAACCTCTCAAATAACCACAATTACTTTGTATTGTCTTGAAAGTACATAATTTAAAATAGTGTTGAGAGAACAGAATGCAACTGTTACAGGGTTATTGCAGAATAAGTTAATTTACACATAGAAGAAACTCAATTAGAAAGAACAATTAAATTGGAAGTAACGAATAATTATTATGATAATGAAATGCTTGTGATAATAACAAAATATTATAAGACAAAGCTCAGCACCATCAATCACTTAACATATATCTAATTGTCGATTTTTTAAAATACTAAGTTTTAATACAGACCACAAAATGCAACAGTAATTATAGAAGCAAATTATACGTTTATGAGATACAGACATAGTAAAAACGAAACTGCATTTAAAAAGCCCGCAGCGGACATAAAATTCCAGGAAGAATAACACATTATTAATAAAATTACGATGTAATTAATTAAATGCAGGGCGTGTAAAGGAAGCGGAAGAAAATACTTTCAGACTGTTATGAATAAATTTCCTCGACATTTAACGTTGGTTCCGAAGACTGTGTCTTCTTATTTATTGGCAGCTAATGAAAAAGTTAAAGGTTAGGCCTGAAATATCGTCCTGTTTGTCATGACGTCATCAGATCGTCTTTTGACGAGACTTTTGGCTCTTCGTAATCACTGCTTAGGATAATATTTCGCAAAGAAACAACTCGCGTAAAACTACTAGTTGCTAAATTATTGTAGGTATTATCTTGTTTTTGAAAATCCACTAAACAAAGTTCAACAATAGCATAACAAAAGCTTTAGATCCTATCCACAGAACTTTAATTAAAACAATTTCAAAATACAAGATTGTATCTAGAAATTTATCTTTTTAAATTAGATACGTTGTTAGAATATTTCTCGTTAACCTTTAAACCTAAACATTGAATTAAATTTTTAATAAAACAGCTTAAAGCAATATTAGATATTACCACTTCCTAGATAGGTATTTGGAATGTTCCCATCAATGAAACCACCAGTAACAAATGATTGTAATTCCACATGAATCCATTGATCATTGAGACCTCGCAGAATGAATCATTTTAACGCGCAGCAGTTTCTCTGAGTACCTACTCTTTTATTTTATAGATGGCGTTTTCAAGTTACATTCTTCCGTGAAATACGCCATTTCGAAACTTACTCACGTAGAGAAATCGCGTCCCTTTACGTTTCCACCGAACAGAGAACGCGTAAAAATATTTGTACAGAACATTCTAGATTCTTAAAATCTCAATAACTACTTCGTTCAAATTAAATAGCAATCTTTATTATACGACCGAGACCGATGCCGGCTGCTGCCATCGGGGACGTACAGCTTATTGAGAATTTAATTGCTTTTTACTACTTCAATTGCTCACGGCTTAATTGCGAAAGGACCTCGTTTTTTCTTAACCTACTCTTTTAAATTTAATCGTTGTATTTACATGTAAGTGGAACGGCTCTTCGAAAACAATGCGAGGTCTAAAAATGGAACTCAAGTAAGATAAACAAGGAGGGAGAAGAGTAGGCATGAACAAAAGACTGCGTAGCACATAATTATCGACCTTGACAAGTTTAGGGGAGCCTGCAAAAGTCGGCACGTGCGTCAAGTAAAACGATAATGATATAGTGGCTAGAGGGGAGCTTATAATCAACTGAATAACTAATTCAACCCATTACACTTTACTCCGGGCTGTAGGCCTTTTGGGGCGCCCTCGGCTCTATTGTTCTTACGTAAAGGGCAAGGGTCATTTCAAGTGTTTTTGTAAAAGTAATCTGCTAAATAATTCCTAAACTCTTTTCCATGACTTTGTGTGTTGTCACACCGTACTGTGTAATTCTATACTGGTTTAAAGTAAAAAGAGGAAGCCCTTGAAAGTTAATGAACGACCGAGATCAATTTCACCGCGTTGTAAAGGTTAATCGAAGATTTGACACCTCATTAAGGTTCCGTACGAAGGGAAAACTTCCAGAGCGTACTTTGTCCGTTCGTCCCAACGGTAAAATGTTTATTTTGAACCGTAAAAGGTACTCTGTTGAAATTTTCATACAATGTGTTTAACGTATCGGATGTCAATAATTATAAAAAAACGAAGCCGAAGAAAATTTTTTATTGACTTTCGACAATAAAATGTAGTTCATATAAATATACCGTCTATATATACGACTTATCTATGCCTCAATGATATTATCATGTAATGTATAATTAATTATAAAAGGTTATTAACGTTTCGTAATCATGACTTGATTGTGGTCGATGCGAACGTCAATAATTAAAATATTCAGCATAAAATCGGATGCAAAATATTATTATCTTTTTTATGTTATCAATCACATATTTAAACACTTCCAAGTAACACCAATACGTCTTGCATAACTGTAAAATGGACGTAGAGGCGCAAAAAACATGAAATATTGTATGTAATTAGGTCAAAGAGGTGAAGGACGTTGTCTGTGGGATGAGGCGGAGGGTGCGAGTGTTATTACACAGGCCGTACAAATGGCTATATTCTAGTCCGTGATATTACAACACCACATTCCGTTGAAAACTTTATGGAAATGTGACATACGATCACGGCCCCTTTGGCAAAAGAAACTTGGCTACGTATCTTCTCAAACACTTGATTTATTCTTTTAATAACAATAGACGAATATTTCTGCGTGAACAGAGCTGCCCCAAAGTTTATACTATTTAAAAAAGTAGGTTGATATTACGTAAACTTTAGATCCCTCGAGATGGCATACTGAACTACAAATTTAGTCAAGCGATAAAATATTCTCTGTGGCTAATAGTATAGGGGATCGGATGGTTGGTAATAAAATTTGATTACAGTTGATCATAAATCTTTTTTTTTTCATTATCTCGCTCGGCGTCGCATGGCCCGTCACTGGCGCGGGAGACAGTGCCCAAATCCCCATGTTTTGACATATATACCCGTCGTATTTATGACACCCAACTCGCTTCTACTGATTTGACACGAGATTTATGAAGTCGCCATGTGTGCTTACGAGATTGGATGGCTTATACGCAATGGGCATCAATGTTTTAGTCGCAATCTTTGATCTAGGGTGACGCCAGTGTTATATTGTGAAATAAGATTTTGCGTGTAGAATTTTGCGTCGTGATGTCTTATATTTTTAGTTCAAACGAAATTATTTCTAGACGTTGTTGGCCCATTACAAGGGACCCTTCCCTTGTTATCACTGAAGAGGCCTACAACTACCACCACGCTGCTCCAGTCTCAAGTACATCAGCCTTCATGAAATTTTGCCGTCAGCAGTCATCCCCCCAGTTAACCGCGCCGTGGACGATTACCAAGGATATGAGCGCTTCAAAGGCAATTGAAACTGAAAATTAATTGTTTGTGTATCTAAATCTAATGCAATTGATGCAAAACCATTCCTTACATCTTCAATTAGCAGACTCATAACTAACTAAGCATTTCCTTTATACGCTTCATTAACATCGGAGCTCTTTCCTCTCGTTGTTTAATTAAGATCAATTATATCAGACTGCAATAAATGTTATGATGACTAATACAGTCGATGCCTACTGAAAAGGTCTCGGGAATGATTTGAATCATTCATGAAGTACAATGTAGTGAGTTCATAAATAATTTGTATTTATTGTCTGATGTTTATTTTTTAGCTTAGTTTTAGCCGCCTGTTATTCTAACTGAGTTATAAATGCGTGCAATATAAAAACATTCAACTCAATGCGACATCTGGACCTCGTTTCTTTAGGGAGATCCATTAGATTTACAATCTGCCGACTCACATTCGCTTTTAGGGTCGCGTTCATATTGAAATACGAGCACGGCACACACCCGTCCACTTTTGTTACATTTGAGATCAAATAATTTCTTAGTTATTGTGCAAATATATTTTATTCGCTTATAATAAGAATGAATTTGCTATTATAGGCCTATTCTTATAACGCCCGGACGCAGACGGTTACTTTCTTAGCATCATGTTGACCGAAAGTGAAAAATAAAAATATGTACGTATGTGGTAATATCGTGTACATATTTAAAATCACCGACACGCACACTAATATGGACCTATGTTTTATTGCACAATAGAATGTATTTAACCGAAAAAATTTAAAGAAAATGAACAATTATATTTTTTTATATCAAGCTAGTTTAAAAGGCTTCCTTGAATTGCGATTATAATCAGTATTATTCTCAGATCACAGGTATCGTTTAATGAAATGTACGTTCCGCTTTGTAACTTTAGATAAATGATTTAATTTGTGAAGGTTTGTAATACACACCATCAACGGGACTATTTTAAATAGATATGAATTTTTCCTTCCATTCTCTACGCCTACAATGAATTGAGCCAAGCCAAGATTAAATTAAAGCTACGCCTTATCAAAACAACCATCTCTAATCTACTAAACAGCTAGCATCCTGTTTACAGATGACACTAATGACTTTTTGACATGTCGATCATTTATTTTCATACAAGTGAAAATATTTGTAGTCGGTTAAACTGGTCAGATAAGCTAAAGTGAAGTGTTTAAATAAATATCAATGTTTCACCTCCGGCACAGATTAGGGGTAATCTGTGACCTTCGACTGAAACGGATGGTGCTTACCAGACGACTCGAAACATGGAAAGCATTTTAAGCCGTCTTGCTAAATATGTCCCCGTCTATTGTCCTACTGATTTCGAGCGCGACCTATTAAAATGTTGTGATGCCGATGCAAAATCCGCGCACAATTCAAATTTAGAACGTAATATTTTTTGTGATGGCGGCTACTTTTGGACAATTATGTTATAAATTTAAATTATAAGAATATCTAAGTGAATTATTTGAATTTTGTCACGGATAAGATTTAAATTTAAATTATTATTCATTTATTTATAATAATTATTATTTCAATTTAGGTAATTATATTCTTTTCTGAAGTATTTTTTGACACGACTTAAACTTTTAAAAAAATTATAGTTTTCAAAATCTAAAGTCGGTGATGCGTGCCTAATTTTGTGACTTACAATAATTTTATTTAAGTGGATTTGTATGTAGCATAAAAATAACTAAAACTCAATTGTTACGTAAGTAACTTATATATATTTTTGTATTATAATACAGAGAACGTTTGCGAGCAACAAAGTTGAAATGTAAGCGTGGAGCGTAAACTGAGGTTACCACAGAGAAGGCGTGCGGTGCCGCGGTTGTACATGAAGCCACACAGTACGGGTAACTCACAGCAACCTGATACAATCACAAACGTAATATGAAGGGTTCCGTAATCAGTTATTTATGGCAACGTATGTTGCAAAATATGAGGTTATTGTTGCGATATTGTTTAATCGAATTTCATGATCGATGACAAATAAATAAATAATTTGTTCTGAAATATTGGCATATTTTATAAGCTCACAACTGACATAAGGTTATATACAATTATATGAATGAAAACATAATAAATCTTCATCATAACTATTTTCGTTGTTTTATTAATTGTAATAAAACTGTAAACAGTTATATTCCCTATTTCCTATAGGATAGGGTATAATATCGGCCAACCGAGCACTACCTAGTGTTGAAATATCGGAAATGACGCAAAGCTCAACTTAGCTAATTAGATCCGCGACTTCGGTATTTGTCCCACATACATCACGCTTTCATTTGACGCGCCAAGCCTTCGGTACGGTAGTCTGAGTATTTCTGTAAAATAGCAAAGGAATTCAGTATTGCTGCATATTATTGCGCTTGATTTAAATATAACTTTTTAAAACAAAATGCTCTAATTAAAATTTTAAAACATTATCTACATTTTGAATGTAGTATCTAATCTGAAATTTTATTTCCTGGTAAAGAATTGTACTCCTGTTGAAATCTTCGTGTATTCTAGAGGGCGCTGTATTTAATTTAATGTGACTTCACGTAATCAGCGGACGATCAAAATGCTTCCAACAATAGCTCATTTGTTAAATTACGATATGTAGTTTTAATATTTCATATTTATGCACATACAGACATGTACGTATGTAACATGCCGTACATAAACTGGTTATGATTTTGACCGGTATGTTATAGCTTAATAGTAGTCAACAAATAATACACATTTAGTTATAAATAAATAATTATTAATAACTTACTACTAGATACAATTAAATACTTTTAAATACCTGATTATTACATTAGATAGCTTGTTATTTTTTTAAATAACTACTTGAAAATGACTAGTAGATTAATAGAAATATTTTTTGTGAGCGAAAAATACGCAAACTGGCAAACGGACAGGGGTAGAGGCGTTTGCCCCACTTACCCGGCTCTAGACAGCGTCGGCGCCAACGCCACTCGCTAGGGGATTATCCATGAACCTACCAACTTATGTCTGTTGGATTATCCTGTAACTCCTCGAGACAGTACTTCGACTTTTTATTAGAGTGAATAGACTCGATTCAATAAAATTGTTATTCACAAAATTACTTGCAATTTATTTAAATGTTTCAGTAAATTGTATGCCATGTCATGATAGACTATTGAAAAACTAAAGTAATCTTATAAGACTTCTGTTTTTATGATGTTATATAAAAGAAAAGCTGAGGATGACAATCATGGTTGTCTTACACATATCTCAGAACAGATCGTAACTTCTGACATGAGTCACAAAGGTCAAACTGAGCTTGCCTAAATTATGTCATACACCCAAAATACTCCCTAAACTAGTGGGATAGATTAAATCGTCTGCTTGATATAAAGCTAAGCCGTAACATGTATGGGCATCTGGGTCTTAAGTGAGGGGGCGACTCCACCCTATTTGTGTAGCTATCGATCTGTCGGCTCGTGGCGAATTCGTTTTATATGTGTTTGTGTCTCCGAGCCTCATGGGAATTGCTTTGAAACATTTTGTAACTAACTAACGGATTATTGAGCGAATAGCTAATTTGAGACGGCTTTGTCGGCAAATGTGGTCCAACTGTCGGTCATCAATTAAACTGCGCATAAATTGACCTCGAGTAGCCCTGATAACGTTATTGATGTAATTGTTCTCAATGAACCTATGTTGAGTTCATTCATTCTCGGACTTTATGTTGACGTCAGCGTAAACAATAAATTCACTTAATGTGACCTATAATGGGATGTTTGATGTTATTTCTGATTGGCTATAAATGACGTGTTACTGACATAAAATCTTGAATTTTATCTTTATTTAGTACTCCTAAATCGTATTATAGAACTTGCGTAAAACTTGGTAGAGTCAACATAATATTCAAAAATATTATTGCAATAATCGGCTTTGCATAATTTTTTTACTCTCATGGCAACACTTGATTGATTAATATATCACACGAAAAATGTAGGATTTAGTAAACCTTTTTATAGCGATTGCAATACAGAGTATATTGCTGATAGCTCCGTATTACTAAACCTCAAAATGCTTTTGGTTATGATATCGATGACGGTAAAATATATGGACAGCAATAATTTAGTCTTGAATATGGGCCGGGACCGTTTTTGAATCCCTTCAACCCTTTCGTTATTACATTATAATCCTTGAAGCCCAACGGTAAATGTTGTCGCCTGATTTTATTTCTTCTCGTTATTTGATAGGACATTCGAGGCATTTTAATTAAGCAAAACGATCGATGGTAATTCTAAAAACGTTTCGACTCTCATTCGGTTAAGTGGGTTCTGTAATTACATTATCTTTTTATTGCAGTTGTACATTTATATATCTTGTTTTTTAATAATATTATCCTTGCATTCGGGTGTAAATTATCCTAAATTACAATTCTATATTCTTATTTACGAAATAATTAATTATTCGATTTGTATCTTGAAATGATTAGAATAGTTGCGATATCGTGTCTGAATAGATGTTGATACAAATATAAATTGATTTATTTTGGTTGCAAATATATTTTACAAATGTTGCAGTAAATGGTAAAGGAAAGATAAGATACAGCTAAAGTTGTTAGGTATCTACTGTAACGTTTGCGTTGATCAACATGGTTGTTTGAACAAAGTGAAAAATCTTTAAAGTTGCACCCACTAAACTAGGGTAAGTATAAGATAGTATATTGAACTGATGTATTGTAGATGTTAGAAATTGAGGTTCTTTTCGCTGTGTGAATTGAAAACGTGACAAGCTTTGTAAGACGATATGCTGCGCTAGTATATGTCGTGTGGTTTCTTCTTTATACGCTGAGACATATCCGTGAATAAAAGTTTCTCTCGCTTGCTTCTGCGGTAAGCAACCGGCCGGGCGGCTCCAACATTCTAGAGTAGCTGACATAAAGTTCACACGTAACGTATTACTATACTGATACAGGCAAAGAGAGAAAACTTTTTGTTTCATATTACAGACTTTTCTTTGCTTTGATAACTTAAGAAATGTTATATTTTTGTTTTTTCTATGTGAGATTGTTTTTATTGTTAGATTACTTATGGTATTCGTAACCAAAAGAAGTAAAATACTCAGATATAATTTTAAATAAAGTCAAAGCATCCTTAAACTATGTTAAAATGATTTTATGATAGATATTAACAGGCACCTATGTGCGTGCATTTTGTAAGGCTATTTACGCTGAAAATTACATTTAATTGAACGAACAATTAGTCCTATTAGCGCTTAGTTCTTACGTATGATCAAAACAAAACAAGTGGATCAGATCGGATGAAAAAATAATATACCTATATGTTATAAGTCTCGAAGTTTCGACAACTAGTCTAGTCCTATTTGGTCCTCCAACGCGCTCCGCTCGTGACTGAGGGAATACGGAACGCGCGTCATAAACACATTAGGGGAAGATATTAACAAAGAGGATAAACTTTCAAAATATAGTCTTATGACGGCATCAAACCCTCGGTTTTTATTCGACATTTATTTTAGTATAGTTTTTATTATCCATGATTGATTATTTTCCAAATAAAAATACATTTTCCTTGAGTCTGCGATTTTTTTGACGCAGTGAAGGGAAGGTTTTCTGTGTTTTAAGTGGACCAGGTACCTGGATCAGAAACGGTAAAATAGCATAACATTTATATATAAAACAAATTCAAATAAAATTTATCCGGATACCCTCGCCTTAATGCGCATTAATTAACACGTTAGGACGCAGCCGTGGCAGCGGCATTAGCCTATTTATACAGAGATACTACACACTAATTCCGACTTTGACTTTTAAACGAATATTAAAGGAAATTTCTGGAGTGATAATCATAAGAATTAATTCACTTAACTTGCTCTTAAAATATACACGAGATTTCTCGTTACAGAGTAAAGTTTAATTCAATTTAGTCCTTGGCTTAAAGTATAACACCAACTGTTGTAGGGAACAGGAAACGCAGAATTGGGTCATATTGTGTGGAGTACGTTTACATAATACCATTTAAATAAAATTGGTCGCTGGCGGCATGTATAAGCAATAAAACATTGCGTTCGCGAAAAGTACCGGCTTCACTGCAGAACGCGATGCAATTTTAACTTTATTTAATGCGCAGGTTCTCAAACTAATTTCACCAACTGATACAGACTCGTTTGAGAATTAAATTTTTCTAGGATACCATTGAGTTGTTAAAAAATACTTTGTAATAAAAACTGACTTATACATATAGTCTTTTTTTGGTTGGAATAATAATATCTACTGGCAAGAGTAAGTTTTATATTAATAAAAAAATATATTCTAATTTAGTAAGTCATGAGATACACTAATGCCCTGATAATTGGCGTGGTTACACTTTTCTAGAATATTTACTCACTTTGATTGCGATGAACGTCTACGTCTCTTGTAGTTTTCAGGTTTCAATATTTTTTGATATCATTGCCGAATTCAATCATTTCGTTTTTAAATTATAATATAATTGAATTAATTATCTTTATTTTACCTTGGTACGTAAAACCGCAGTGATGTACTGACTGAAATATTATATATTATAATATGTAGGAAAGAGTTATTATTTTGAATAATTTAAAAGATGCACGTTCGTATAATTTTCTCTGAACGAAACTTTCCGCATTGACATGTCTAAGCAATAAAACAGTGGTCAGAGCGAGCCTCTGCTGACTTTATTGCATTACGCTGCAATGCAATTTCGACTCCATTAATCTTTTCAGCGCTGCTCCGTGTTGCGCTCCTGATCTTTGCCTTTGAACTATTTTACGTTGTGGTTCTGTTATATAACACTGGGAATATTGAGGTTCAAAGAAGCTCTGTTGGTTTCGGTTGGGACTTTGTAAAAAAATATGTTTTACGAAACAGCTTCAGATTACTTTTCACTTCAACTCGCTTAGTGTAATTATTTTTTATAATAATTACTATATTATTTAGTTTTATGGAAAATTTGTTTTTGGAATTTTCTCATATTTTTTAAATAATAATCCATTAGGTACTTTTACCCTTGACGGAAAAGGAACGGCATATGCGCTTGAGGTTGCTTGTCTGTGTCTTTGTTTATGCACACTAAGGTTTCCATTCATCTCTTCACCAAATCTGTTACGGTTTTTCATATAAGATTTCGGAATCGGCAATGGTAATTAGATAAGTGTAATACTAGAGACTGCTTTAGGGAGCGCTGCATCCCATGTTTAGTGTACACGATTATTGATATTGAATTAGGGTTTTCAGTTTACAATAGGGTCTACAAGAATCGTAACAATCTACATAAGATTGTAGCAAATATTCGCATTTTTTATGAGAAATCATTAATCATCTTCATTTACGTTACCTTATGTACATCTTAGTAAACAAATATTTACGAATATTTTGTTATGCCATTGTTACTTGTAATTTATTTCGAGTAAAAACAATAATCTAGGCAAAGCTCTAGAATAAAAGCTTGGAATAATACCAAGGCACATGTAATATATATCAATGTATTTTCGGCCAAGAAAACACGATTCGTCGCCATGTTAACCTCCCCTGATACCCTTTGGCAAGCTCATAGACAAGGTCGCCAAATAGGTCAACAATAATACGTAATATATAATATCCATGGAAAAATTGTGTCTGAAGGACGATCGTAAATAAATTTGGATTGGTTTACGTCACAGATTCTCTAACTTATCTCAACTGCGCAGCGTCTTTTGGGATTCTGCAACCTTAGCAAATTTCCTCTAAGTTAATAAGTTACTGGCAAATAGAGTAACAAATAATAATTTCAAAATTAGGAAAACATTATATTTATTATTATACCTACTATTATATTTTGATTTTCCTCAGCGCCTTGATATATTTTTATGACTTCTACCGTCCCTTCTTAGTTAACACTAACAAGGTGAAGTAATCATTCACTTTGAGAAACAGTGGTTTAGGTCAAGAGTTGTATTGAGTTTCTAGTTTATACTTCCAACCGTGACAAGGCATTATAATGACGGGATATTGAGATAGAAAGAGAAAGAGAGAGTTGAGTTAGGTTAAAATACCTATCTATCTATCAGCTTTTGAAGGTTTTGAAGGCCTTAAGCCTCCTGAATTCACATTTTAACGTTAATTTAAACCACAATGAAAAAGAACAGAAATGTAGCATTGTTTTGATAAGGTTCATTAACAAACAATGACGTATACTCTATTTATTTAACGGGTATGTTAATATTTACGTAATTTGTAAATCGTAGAATCTAACCCCTGTTTTCACCAACAGTACTATAAGATCTTACAGTGAAATGGAAAGAAGAAATGGGTTGATCTTATTCCCGTCTCTGTCTTTCGTATCGTTCAAGAAACTAGAGTGAAGTAGACAGGAATATAAGCATAGTATTGTTTGTGAATAAGGGGTAATATTTCAACACTGCCTTAGTGTATCTTTATCTGTGTATGACCGAATCAGGTAAATCATCATAATACATGTTTGATAATTAGATTTCTGTGATAAGGTATGCATATTCGTCGTTTTACAGGAAAGCGCACACGGAACCAATAATCTAATATTTAATAATTAAATGAAATATAAATAAAGAAATATTAATAACTTTCCTATTAAATTTCTTTGATGTGTCCGTTAAGAGACTTTGGGGACAAAGATAAGGTAGGTTATTGACAAGATTTATGGTCGCGGTAAAGTTAACGACACGCCCGCCATTCGGGACACGCACTGTTGCCAACTTGCGTTGGGCGAAAAATTAACTTTTAAAACTTCCTAGAACAGCTTTGTGTAAGTGCGCCAAGACGTGATCTAAGAAAAGCTTTCTCGATGCTTTTGTTTACCGCCGGATGTAACGACCCGGAAATCTCCCGTGGAATTATTACTATGCTTAAGGAATTACCTATTGAGATTGTATGAACTCGAGGTAAATTAAATGTTATGTATATAAGTACACCTAAAACATATTATTAATAAGAACGTTAAGACGCCAATAGCTCCCCATTAGGATTATCAGTGTCTTGGGTATAGTGGACAAGGGCAAGAACATACACCAAGAACAGAAATTTAAAGTAATTGAACCTTAAATCTTTTGAACCTTTTTATCTTTTTATAATAACCCCACACGGACAGTAATTGTTATAATTTCACGTTTTAATGTTGTTTCAAAGAATTGCATTCAAGTAATTTCTCACGGTTTCATAATCTTGAAAATTTGTTTCCTTAAATTAAACCATTTAAGGTTACAAAGTACTTTGTGGAGCAATATGGGGGATATGGTACTACAACCAATAAAATTAATCGATTTTATAAAAAAATTAACATAATATTTTAAGCAAAAAAAGGTAAAGAAAACTTGTGATTCACCAACTCTGTATACTGTTCAGTAAAACGATTTATTCACTCACAAATATCAGAACAAGATAAAAAAATATCATTTTGCTTTAACATAAGCAAGCATGACATTCAGACGTTATAATAAATAGACTGTATTTTTATAAAATATTCCTACAACGTAAATGCTCTAAATATTAGTCTCGTGGAGTACAGTTGAAAGGCAAATAATAATCTGTCTGTATACACGAGGCGGCGCTTTACGGTGGGTAATATCCAACTGGCATTTCAGTGCACAAAATTGCTATTAAGGTTTCAAATGGAAAGGAAACGTGAGAACGCGTGTCTTAGCATTAAACAGTTTCTTTTGTTGCTTAAACGTTCGACGATTTACTGAAACGCAATCTATTGTGGGGTGTCGAAAGAATGTTGGTCGGAAAGGTCTGAGCCATAGCGAACACCACACCCTGGAACAAAGACTTTGTTCCTGATATTTTGAACCATAAGCTGTCATAGTCCGGCGGCTTGTATTTAGATTAAGTGACGGACCGGTTATTGTATGGGCGACTACTAGTACCAATATTTCTTGAGCGCTTCCGTGCATTAAAGGACACGAAAAGCCGCCGATGACTGTTGTTTTCATAGAAGATAGTAGATAAGCTGCGTCGAAAGTCCTACGGACAGCAAAAAAATCCAATACAGGGTTCACCATAAATTCGTAACTAATATTCATTGGAGTAACATAGTAGAGGAAGCACAAGGCTTCCGTAGTTATGAGGAGAAACTCGTTAAAAAGGATAAATTCCAAGTTTCAAGTAAGAACGTATTAAACCAACCTAGTAGCTATGTTCAGTCAAGTCCACGTTTTACCAATTAAATTCGCTATTGAATTCAACGGATAGATTTTTTGCTCTTTGAAACTTAGTTTCTCCGGAAGCTATTTAAAATTGAAAAGAGCAATTTAAAATCAATGTCTAATAAGTTGTAATGGAAGCGCGAAAGTCTGTATAAGAGAACGCGGATGTTGGCCTAAGGGTACTTGGCGAATCGATTTATAGATTATAGCTACGATTCAAATATACATTTTCGTGTTCGACTTCATACCCATTGAATTTCTTCGTGGGTATGGGGTTCGAGGATATTATGAAGTTTGACTACAATGAATGTCCCGCTACACGCCACGGTTTGTCACAAAGGTCTAAAGCAATCTATTTCACCACCCTCTTTCAATGCGGATCGATGAGGTTAATGTCTCGGACATCGCTTAATGACTGTTATCTAACGATAACAACCCGGAATGATGGCCTTTAGGTGCCTTCGATCTACAGAAGCGTTCAAGAAATTTTGGCACCAGCGATCACACATCCAACTACTGACCTCGACCGCTATTGTTTAATTCGGTGGATTAAGCAGTGACTTATGTTGCTACGCCATGAGGTGTACTAACTTAAATTAAGGTAGGATAAATAACTTCTACATAACGTTCACTTTTATATTCATTATCATTTACGACTTTTTTATGCATCTGACGTTATAATAATCTATATTGTGTCTTGTTATTGTAGCCATGACAAGCTAAAACACTATGAAAGTCTGCCTCTTCAAACCATTCATCTATAGGCTATTAACATATGTATAATCTTATATAACAGCTAAAAAATTATCTCTTCTCTTCTTTTTCTTCTTCTATTATATAAAAATGAATGTTTGTCTGTATGTCCTTTATAGAATCATAAACGATACAATTACACATGTGATGATCTTTAGCAAAGTTGTTGTGTATGAGCCCACGAAGGTTTCTAAGTTGGTACGACTAATTTTCGACAGGTGGCGTCACTGTCATTTCAATTAATTTCATATTGATGTAGCAACGCGCGCACGGTTCAGCTAGTATTATATTTATATATAAAATAAAGGAAGTTAAAAATACAGATAGGAAATTAAAAAAAAAAACAATTTTCTTATTGACAACTTTAATTTGACAATGTTGTCTTTTCCTTTAATTTTAACCAATAATCGGCTGATCGGGTTATAGACCAAGCAAGTTGAACCAATTCCAACAGTTTCCTAACTAAACGATTATAAACCAACCGAACCCATCAGAGCGATGATGACGCCCACTCTTAGCAAATCGTTTAACAAATAATTACAGGAAGGTTCGCTGTTACCGTGTTACGGAAACCCATTACTACCGTGAGGCCCACTATGGCTGCTTCAGTCCAGAAATCCACAGTCCTATAATTCTAGAGTTATCACTGTCTATCTATCAACCTTTGAAGTTCTAACACGCATGTGGCCTAGTTGGCAGTGACTGCCCACGAAGATAGAGGTCCCGGGTTCGATTCCCGGCCGAAGCAGACATTTACGTGAAAGATAAATGTTTGTTTTAGAGTGGTATAAGTGATGTCTAATTGGTGTTGTCCATGCCGCCAACGAATTCTAGAGTGTTTAAAAAAATCATGTTTGTTCCCATGTTTGGAGTGTTTGTGATGTGTCATTTGTTTGTCAATTGTCTAATGTTGTATATTGGCTTCTGAAGGTCCAATACAGGACTTAGGCCCCATTGGTGCCACATTAGTTATAATATGTTTTAATACATTACTTTGTCTTTGATATTCAAGAAAGCAAGTAGTCGATATATCTTTCTGTTTATCTGTGAGTCCTCATAGTATTGTTTATGAATACGGGGGTAAGAGTCAGTGACAGTTGACAGTGAACTTGCTTTCTGAAGAGGTATCGCGGGTTCGATTCATGTCAGACACATATAAAACTTTGAAAATATGATAATGGGGAGTATTTTTCACCGTCTCTTCTCCTTCATGACGTGGTGATATACTATCAGTGATATTCTTATGAATGAATTATGTGGACGTTCGTTGTTTCTTTAATTTTATGAATAAATATAGTGTTTATAGATAATTTAACGATATAATACTTCAACGTACACTAATTTAACTATCTAGCCTTCCCAAGCCCAGTAGTTTACAAACGTGATAAAGATAATTATTTTAAATAAAGTTAAATTGAATTAACATTTATCAAAACTTCAATTATAACTATAATAATGATTATCGTCGACTCTTGGTTATAAATACCAGCAGTAGAACTATAAAAATTATAAAATTAATCAAAAAAGTTAAAGATATCGGTACCCGTATTACGAAAGGCGTGCAACCAGTAATACGGCGCGTGCGTCGGTCACGACTTCGTGCTCTCTGCACGACCATTTAACCTCTCCTCTCCGGTACTAAAACTTAATTAAAATGCTACTGGTTTGTACAACGCGTTTAGTAAGTCTGGGCGTTAACGTATACACGGTTTTGGAGGGAAATGAATTCGAATTATAACGTTCAAAAAAAGAACGCCAATAAATCTCTGTCTACCATTCAGTTATGGTTTTATTTTTTGCGTACCAAAGAGTTTTGAATCTATTAAAATTTACACAGTGTTGCCAACGTAAAAAAAGTCAATTTAATTTATTAAGTAATCTTTACTACATATTTTAATATGATATGCAAACATAATTTTTGCCTCTGTCAATGCTAAAAGAAATCTATGTCAAGATTTGATGAAAAATAACTAAACACAAAAAAGATTTTAATAAGTAAACAATTAGGCCTATTTATTAAAATTAAATTAAATTGTGTCAATTATAAATATGAATGGTATGCAAAGTAAATCAGTTGAAACTTAACCTACCAAATACTTACTACTAAATCTACTCTATGCGCTGTTGCGAGATCCATAGTTTAATTTAAGAGCCATCTTAAATCAAGTATACTTCCAACCAAACACTCAATACAATTTATTTATTTATTTAAACGTTGACCACAATATCACGGTACTATTGGCGAGCCTAATGCTTCACCCATTATCTACCAGCTAACCATTGAGCCAAACAGATATTCACAAAGAGCGGTATTATACTATAGGTATAATTAGATACATATTGTACAAATCATTTACGATATATACTGGAATACACAAAAAAAAGTATGAAAAACAAAAAACGGTTCATTCTCCAATTCATAAAAGTCGATCGTCGATTGTTTTCCACGTCCATTTTTCTAAAATCAATTTTAAAGTTGTTCTGTAGCCAACAAGAACCATTACCCGTACGTCTAGGTTAACAAATATAAGTTTTTTAACTCAGTAATAAAACACAAAGAATCCTTCATTAGCCACGAGTCAAAACCGAATTTGTTCTAACGTTCTTCGCATTAACTACTCCGAAACAAAAGTTTTTAATACTGCTTATTTAAAAATGCACCGAAAAACGTAACCCACCTCCTTATGTCGATAAACATAAGGTCCGAAATACGATTGTTGAAGCGAGTTGGTAAGTTGGGAAGTATTTAATAGGGAGTCCAGCGCACAACGAGTACGACATTCAATCTTGGGCTTGCGCCAACATCCATCACGGGACCACGCCCCCTGGATGTTTCGACAACGGAACGTTTTACTCCTCAATGATGAAATATACGGAGATGTCTTAAAAGTAGTTAAAAGCCTTTGGAATCAATGTCCATTTTTTCGAAAGGAAACCAGTTTTTTATGGCAACACTTATATTTCTTATCTATGGTTATAAACATATATTTTGGTTAATCTGTGTTTAATTTATAATGCGCTTTAAATGTAACTTTTATTAGATTATAAATATTAAAATAGTGCACAAAAAATTTAACTTAAATGCTCAATGATTTGATACTAAATTATTATCTAGTTATTTCAGATTTTACTTTACTTTAACGTATTCTTACATCTATTCATCTGTTGTTATATAATCTACTCTACTTATTGATTTTTTATGAAGTTGCATCAATAGATACTAATACTTTAAAAATATAACGCACGATAAGTTTTTTTTTATTTGATTTCAAATTCAGAACATATACTGCCCTAATACCATCACCTACTCTGGAGAGTTAAAAAAAATAAAAACAAATCACTGGCAATTTAATACGCGCTCAAATTTAAAAAAAGAACGGGCGGACTTGGAATGTTGAAATGAACTGAGCTACCAATTTTTAATACGCATTTCAACTTTTTCCCAATTTCAACATTATTATTACTAGAATAAAATACACTTTCTTTTGTAGATCTGTGGTGTCTGAGATGTTTATGAATTAAAGAAGATAGTTATTGACTTCCGTTTTTACATAAATTCGATGTATGAAAGGTAAGGATGGAATGTTGTTAATATTAGTGGCGCAGGCGCAGGTAGCTACTTTAAACTTAACTTTACGGTAGATTTATTAGTGAACATGTTTATTCAAATTTTTTAAATTTAATTTTAACGTAAACTTTCAGCTTACTAAGTTAAAGTTAGCGTATTTTACTTAAAATTTACTTTTGTTCTTTGTATAACAAAAGGCTAAAGAACAAAAAGCTTTAGTTCTTAAAATGATGTTTAAAATCTTATTATAATTTAGACATTTATAAAGTTAGATACAAAGCAACATTAAAAATAAAAATCAGGCACAATTAAGGCGACATGGCCATGTTACGTGTTAACACAAAAAAGATAATGACGTCTTAGCCTTAAGTCATGAAAAACGTGTCTTTTTTGCACACCCAATAACTATTTTAGCAGTCCATCCCGACATCACACGGGTGCAGTTAAAATCTTAAGAAATAAAGCCTAGATAACTCTCCAGCCTGTCAACTCAACATAAAAAGTACCAAACGACACCCCGTTGCACAATAAAAGAAGAAACAAAAAAACACACTTCCATTTATAATAATAAATAAAATAAATTTTGCATACTCTGTACTAAAACCTCCGCAATGAAGCAAACAAACAAACTTTAGCAATTCGAAATTCGAATTCTTTCGATCGACACCTTTAAAAACCGTTAATATCAAATGGATTTTACTCCTTTGTAATACAGATGAAACTCGCTTGTATGAGAATTTTTTGCACTGGCAAGCCTGAGGCGTGGCACGGGCCAGTCTGAGGTATGATGGCTAGGAATCTCATCGCTAAGCTTAAATGATTAATAGGAAAAAACGCTGTCACGGATCGCTATAGCTGTTAGAGGCTAATTATAATAGCATTCAAGACTTTCGAAGCTCATTCGCGCGTTTTAAAATCGTTTTTAACCGTCGCTTCAAGTTATGTGACTAGCGTGTGTCGATTTTATGATTAATTTGATCAGTACAACAACTTTTATTTTAGTTAAATGTTGAATAATTATTTAATTGATTGAGTTTAACGTAAAATTGTAACTAATCACCCATGATAATAAAAAGTAATTTATAAGTTGGTATTTTATTTAGTTTCACCTTTCCGGTGTCCATAATCAAATTTTGTATATGAATAAATAAGTTATAGATGTGATCTGATGATGGAGACAGGAGTTGCTGTGATTAAAAAAAAACGACACAATTCAATTGAGTTTGGGCCTATATGATTTGTCTT
>DWPA01001078.1:0-20190 GCA_018251375.1 Calpodes ethlius
ATATCTTTAAAATCATTTCGGTGATAAATACTTAAGGTACATACTTGTTCTGTGTTCCACTTCAATTTTAACCCCTACCATACAATACCATACTCACGATTTTTAATCAGAGATGGCTGATGTTCCTGATGTTTTTACTTGACAATAATAGCTTACCATCAACTGGCTCACTGGTTGCTATTTTGGTAACCATGTATTACTAACCTTAACCTTTTCAATAACTACCATACGTCATTAAAAATAAACAAAATTTCTTGACAAAGACGAGAAAAAGAGATGTAGTTATTTTATCTAAGCCTAAATTTATCTGTAGACCATAGACACTATGAGCCTGCTACTACTTCTGCCTTTATTTATGTTTGTTAGTAAGTAGTCAGGCAGTTAAGTGACTAAAGAAGTCCCAGATTAAAAATCAACAAACTGAAGTGATCAATTTTCTGTAATACATTAGCCTGTTAATTAACCTGTAAGGGTTCGTAAGTTATGTTGCAAAAAGTAAAAGATATCAAAACCATTCCATTATTGTATCGGTCTTTAAATTACAGGATATGCAAAACTAAAGTTCATCAAGTTGGATCACACTACTGCCAGGCCTGTGCATATAAGAAAGGCATTTGTGCAATGTGCGGGAAGAAGATTTTGGACACTTCTAATTACAGACAGAGCTCTACTTAAACATATACTTAAGTTGTTATATAGGACATAGTATTAAGTCTATGCACAAGTACGTTATCTGAGAATATCTCGAACTTGACTGAATTTAATAAACAAAGCAATAAGAAATTAGTTTGTAATGTGAAATAATAAAACACATGGTTATATTAACAACTTATTACAACTATTGTGATGAGTGTAGATCATTCAACATGAGGGTCTATTATAATTTTTGAAGTTTGTTCTAGAATGTTCTAGAAATACAAACCAATGAATATTAATTGTTAAATAGAGTTGTTACTCTATACACTGTTGTGTTTGCTCTATATGTAATAAATCATGTTGATGCTCAGTAGCAAATTCAATTAAAAAAAAACTCATAGCAATATGTATTTTGTATATTGTATTTAATTATATGTTCTGAGAAGGGATTCAAGTCCAGTTTAGTTACTTCCTAACTAGTAATAGTAAATTTATATTCACAATATTGTCTGCATTAAAAATGAATACCTACATTAGGATTATTCATAGATTCATAGATTTCTTGTTTATCTAACTTTATGACATTACAGTTGACAGTCTTACCTGTCATGTGAGGGAGGGAGGTTGCATGTTAGGCAAAATCTACCAATACTTTATTTAATTAGCCGCACGCAATAATATAATGCTATTAGTGATTTTTTGCCTTGCATGCAGCTTCGCCCACTTGCATATTATGTTGGTTATACTAGTTCTGTTAATCAGAAAGTCGAAATATTGTTATGTAACTTAAACTAGAAATGTTTTGAACTTAACATAATAGACACAGATAATAAATATTATAGCATCGTATACATATAACAAAATATTAGGATTTATGAATATTATGAAATGCACAGATTTAGCTATGATATTTGATTATATATTTGTGATAATGATTGAAGTGAACTCGCTTCACAATGCTTATAAGCAATTACTGTGTACAAAAATTTACTCACATTTTAATGTCAATTATTATAAGTATTTTGATGTAGGTTTCATACATAAATTTAAGGTCAAATGTATGTATGGTGTTATCACCTATTTAATAACTGAATCATCTAATTATTACTTAGGGCTGTGATGATTAAGTAAAATTTCCAGCAAATTATTGAATTGTATCATTTATTAGTTTCAAAACAGATATTACATTACATATGTATTACAGATATATACATTAATTATATTGATTGCTTATGGTTTTCCTCGATAGTAATACAAAGAATTGTTAAATTACTTGAGATACTAATAATAGGATCATACAGTAGGACCACAGGCAATCAATGATAAATTATGCCAACCTGTAGGCTTACAAAAATATTGAGACTCATAAAAAACAATTGCACTGGTCCTAAAAATAGTTCTATGGGTAACATGATTTTTCTATAGCACTACTGTAAAACTAGGTCACCCATGACATTACAAGTAGGACAGTTAATGATTTTTAGTGTTATTATTTTGTATGTATGTATACATTAATGCATGAAGACTCTATAGCCTTGTAAACCTTCACAAGTGTAGATCATAGATAAGTTTAGACAGAGAAGTGGTCTGCACCAAATTTTACATACAATACTAAATAATAAAAAATAAAAAAATACATTGTAAAATTACTCCTTCAATAGACTTCTTGAGGGCCTCTAGTTAATATGTAATGATTAAAAACGAAATTATATTCTTTGTTCCTAAACTATGGTAGTATAGTGTTCAATGTTACCCAAGACCCCCAGATAGTTATTATGGCCTTTTTGTATTGAATAAGTTATTTTTTTAAGGTGTGACATTTTGATGGTGAAGTTTTACCTAAAAGGTACCGATTCTAACAATTGTCTCTATAGTCAAGTTGAAGTAATTAACGACGAATGAAATAAGAACTGTCAAAATTTAGAATACTCTGAATTAGTTGCTTAAGTAATTACTTTAACTAGACTATAGATAAGATTGTTAGTGTTTTGTGAGTTAAATATAGTTTCATAATTGATTTAAAAGGTATTTTTATTATCTATATAGTAATAGATAGATATTGGAGTAAGAGGAGTTCATGGGTGTTTCGAAAATCACATCGTCGATTTTCTGTACACGCTACGGTATCGTCCTGCCACGTCACGGCAAATTTTATTGGATCTATGTCGTTTTCCACGCCTAATCTCATTCTCCTATCGATCTCCGAGCATGAGCCTAAACAAAAAAAATATATATGCCAATAGTCGTTAAGGTGACGCACGTCTTTTTTACATTAAATGTCATTGACATACATCTTTTGACCGTAAGCGTAGAACGTAAAGTGGGGGAACGTAAAGTCTAGGGGGACGATTTGCCGTTATTTTAGTTCTTCAAAACTACTGTTTTTTTAAAACTTTGAGAGCTCGCTCAGTGTACTCTCAATGAATAACAACTTGAACACAGGAAATAACACGTACAATTCAATCGTTTCAATCAATTTTAATTGAATACAAACAGCAATAAATGTTTGACACAAATGCAATAATGTTAGACGTGTTATCAATCACGAAGAAGGCAGATATGGAAAGTTTGTAACTCTCGGCGTCATATTTCGAGATGAATTTTAAAATATTTAGTTGTACTATTATTAGCACAATGCTACTGGTAAGTTTGGTCATTAAGTACTATTGAATTTTTACAATCTTTCCCAGTTAGTACTTATGAAATTGGTGAGTACCTACATATATGATTAAATATGTAATTGGTGGTCGAATCAATTCAAGTCTGGTGATTATTTTGTAAAGCAAGTTAATATTTTTGTATTTGCGGTTGGTCAGCAAGACAAGTATGTGAGCACCAATGAGCGTATCAGCTTCTGGTCTATATTGTTGGTGTCCAGGTGAGTAGGGGGAGTGGCAATCAGTGTATTTTTGTGTTTGGGACAAATCGCATAATTTTTGCCGAGGGGGGTAGACTCATAGTAAATAAAAACTTTCACGGACAAAAGTGAGTACTTACTGTAAGGCATACAAACCTCGGGGAGTGTGGCAACTGCCTTCCCCCTCGTTACAACTATCAGGTGTTGCTTTTTGCGAAAATTCATTATTATTCAGTGAGTAGCTATATAAATTTACATTGTAACAAACATCTTACCTTAATGATAGCTATTTCGTTGGTGCTGGTATGTAATTTAGTAATATAAACATTGTTACCAAGTAGACCTTTGGGCGTAACCATCTTGGGATTTAGGGGGTGGTCAAAACAGTTTTTTTTCTGGCCAGAGGGGGGCAAAGTCACAGTCAGGAAGGACTTTTATTGGTAAAAGCAGATGAATACTGGGCTTCCAATTTCTAGGGGAAGAGGGACAAGAGCATTTTGAGATCTTTCCCCTCGGTACCGTCATAGACTTACTCTATCTCAATAAAGCGTTTCTTATTGAAAATATTTATTGTAATAAAATGTAATTTAACAAGTCATGATTATTTGCAATATTTGTTTAAGGTAACTAAAGAAGTTTATTCAGGTAAAAAGTACGAGACACCAGATTTGACCCCTATTGGGACCCGTTTCGCGGACCTCTTAAATTCCTTAGTGAAAGTTAACTTGGAAAGAGTAGATGCTCTGAAGAAGTTACTGTATTTATATGACATCGATGGATCAAAGCGCCTCTTGAGAACCCAAGATTCACCTTTAGAAGACTCGAACATAGAGGAAGTGATAGTTTTTCACAATGTAATTATTTTCTATTGAATATTCGATACAGATACTTCGTATCAAACCTAAGTTTATAAAAATCAAGCTAATAGTAATAAGTAGGCACGTTTTTTAACTTATAACTGTTCCACTTATGATTTCGTCAGAGCCGTCAGATGTTTAAAAATCTAATTTATTTCTTTCTTACAACTTTTAAGTTCGGCAACGTAGATGCTTTTGGTGTTAACGATATCCATGAATGGGAATGACCGCTTACTATCAGATAGTCTGCTTCTTTGTTGCCTATGCCTTAAAAACATGTGCTTCAGTTAGGAGATATGACCTGTGTTCGATGTTCATTCAGCAAACCATTGTACAGATTTATATTACTGATAAAATGCCATGACTGTTGCCAATATATAATGTATTACCAGTAGCAGAATTGTTGATAAACAATCCCAATAAAGCTTTAACTTTTCAGAGACAAAACGATAAATACCCGGAAATAAGGAATCCTTATTTGGATTGGATTCCTAAAAATAAACGGTTGTGCCTCTGCGAAGATAGAGATTCTGACAACGACGTTTTCAATGACGATGTTGTCGAACAAGCTGAAAGCCAAGGAGATCCAAATAATGACGCGATTATAATTTTCAACGACGATTCTTCAGCTCACCAGTCGTTTCTACCTTTAGATAAGCAATTTTCAAATGAGCGATATTATCCTACATCTGATTCAACGTCCTCGCAAGAACTGCTTTCTAAACCATTAGAAACTGGATTGGTTCGTAAGTCAAGGCCTTGCATAAGTCCACGTCGAGGTTATAAAGATTGTAAATTAGCCTGCAAAGAGGCATTTGGAAGGTCTTGCGCGGATTATGGCTGTAAAGTAACTTTATACCATAACTTACGAAAGGAATGTAAAAAAAGGTGTAAAATCAGATTTAAGGAACCTTATGAGAATGACTATGACGACTATTAATAAATAAGAAAAAAAATCTTATCTAAATATTTCCAATAAGTTTAAAGTGTAGTCTATCGATATGTCTTATCGAATCAAAATTAAATCGAGTTAGTTTTTTATAATCGGCTAGCTTATTTTTATAGCTCGGAAAATAAATTATCACAAGCATTTACCATTCAACCAAAGAGCTAGTTTTTCAGAATACAATGACTTCTCAAAATAAGTACATTAACTGTCCACATATTATGGTATTGTTAGTGCAAATAAACATGTAAATATATGGTAAAATAGCCTATAACTCAAATAAAATCTATAAACATTAGTTAGTAATTACGTTATAAAATCTTCAATAATAAAGACCCCGACTGCACATGTTAGTAACTCCTCATTTGAAACCTTAATAAACCTAGACTATTGGAAATCTTAATAGGCCCAATATACCTATAATAATTTTATTTTTTGTTGGCTGAGTAAGTAATACCCAATATGTTATTGGTTGAAAATTATCATCACTTTTTTGTATTTTTTTTTTTATTTTTATACCCTTATGTTGTATTGTCCGTGAATAAAACAAAAGATTTCATAAATATTGAATAGCCCCTCTAAACCAAATGTCTCGCAATGACAAAAATGTATGGCAATGATATTTGGTGCAGAAAATTAATCTGATTTGCGTAATGTGAACGTGAGTAGAAAAGCATTTCTCTAAGGAGATTATTCACGTTCACATTAGGAAAATGTATGGCAATGACATTAGGTACGGAAAACAACTGGTGTCATGCTAATATCTTAGATAATTAGTTGTGAAGTGAAGAACTGATAGCTCACGCTAATGTCCAGTTTGTAGCGTTGTAGCGTGTATGGATGGAGTATAAGTACTTTGTTCAGGCCTCCAGTAGCGAAGAATAAAATACAAAATAAAATAAAATACAATGTTTAAAAAAGACAAACAATAGATATTTAAGTAAGGTTGCACAAATTATGATAGAGTATTGGGAGTAATGCTAGTAGATTGCCAACTCTGACAAATTCCTGTGAAATTTTTGGGTAGGCACAATATAGATGATGGCTTATGGTTTTGTCATAACTGCGTTCCAATGCGTTATAAATTATATTATACAGATGCGGCAAATAGTGTAGTGGGCTAAATAACCCGTTACCTAACACACTAACGTAAATTAAAATTCTTACAGAACGGCATTAAAATGGCCAAGTTTATAACGTATTCATTAAAGCGCATTTAAATACATCCGTTACCACAGATGTAGCAAGAACGTAAAAAAGAAAACAATGTTCGATTTTTGAACCTTTTTGATACTCGTATCGTAAAATTAATTTAAATTACAAAGTAACGATAAAAATAATTGCAGATCATGGTTTCTTGACTTTGAAATTCGAAATACAGTCTGTTGATAAAATATGAAATGGAAAATTTATTTTTCTTTATTTTAATGTTTTTTTACGTGGTTAGTATCATTTTTCTTTTATTACTGAATTATTTGCATTTGATGTTCACTTATAATTGGTTACTTCATATATTGTTTAATTTAATTAGATCACTTTACCATAGTTGTTTAAAATTTAACTACCGTTGGTGAATAAAATAAAATGAAAATATAGTAGATATAACAAGATTATTGCATGATGCAGAATGCCCTTGGACACAGTTATTTCCATTCCGTGAGACTAGAATTATGATATCTTTTCAGGAAATAAAAACAGCAAAGATGTTTGATTGGAAGCTTTTAACTGAACAAAACATTGACGAAAATGCTTATTACTCTTCTGACGACGTCCGTATGTCTAAAAAATCGATTAATTTTATTGACGAAGTAAGTAATAAGTAAATCGATGTAAGTAATAATATGTAAATTTTAATGTTAGTTCTATCTTAATATTTTCATGAACAAACTATAATTTTATAAGGATGATTTAATTATTCTACATTTATATATTTTTTTTAAATATCTAAGATAACCAGATACTTAATTATAATCTCATTTAGGTAATGCTACTGAGAGTAAATTTTTCTTCTTTCTTTATTTTATTTCGTTTCTATGTCGGAGACTCACAAATAGAAAATGATCTAATGTTTGGTATTTCCATCTCATTCACTCTAATTTCTCAAACAATGCCAAAGACAAAGATGGGATTACAATCGATTCATTTTTTTCTATTTCACTGTGAGGCCTTATAATATTGTTTGTGAATACGGGAATAGAGTTTGTTAATATTTTACCTCCTAACTTATCGTGACTTGACGTGTATTATCAACATTCATTTTGTTTTACGTTTCAGAGACATGAATACCCAGAACTCGCCAAAAACCAAATTGGTTTGATTCCTGACAAGATATGCTTCTGTCCAAATACAGATTCTGACCGCGACGAAGCATATAAGGACATTAAGGAACTAGTCGTGAACGGAGAAAATCCGTTCAATGACGCGAACTTACTTTTTCATAACGACGCGCCTTCAATTGGAGTTGACCAGGGAATTTTTATATCTCTAGATAACCCATTATCAAATGAACGAAATAATCCTATGGTTTCAGTTTCAACGTCCTCACAAGACGATATGTTTTCTAAACCATTTAAAACAGTACTCATCCGTAATTCTAGAAGATGTATAAAACATGCTTACGAAGAATGTACACTTGCCTGTCAAGACGCCTGTACAATTGTCCGTGCGAAGTATGGCTGTGAGAAAAGAAGGTATAAAAAGTTACGAAAGGAATGCAAAAAGACTTGCAGAAGAATATTTAAGGAACCTTATGAATATTAAGGAATTATGATCAGGTGGCAGACATGATCCATATCGAGAAAATCAGATTATATTAAAAACACTGTTAACGTGTTAAAGATATGTATGTTATTAGAATGTATAATGGCCATATTACGAAGTCTTGTGTTACTAACATTTTTTTTTAACTGTTTTCAAACAGTTCTTGTAAGCTTAAGGTCAGAAAGAATAAATACGGTTTGTTAAAAAAGGCGCAAAAGCATATATAACACTTCTTTACTTATGATTATATTTGCAATTATTGTTGTTGTAAATTTGTTGTAAATTGTACATAAATTTTATCTTTTTAAAAAAAGTTTTAATTTTGGGCTCTCGTGTTTGGTGCCAGTTACTTATATGTACATTATATTTATCACAAAATTACTTTAATTTATTATTATTTATAATTCAAATACTTTTTAGGTGTTAAATTAAAGGTTATTGATATAATAATGGTTTCTCCTTGATTTTAGGAATATTTTCAATAAACACTTTACATAATAAAATTACTCCTCTTAGTAGCTATATCAGAATGATTTAAGTCAGAATAAACATAAATACATATTTATTTTGTGAATATCTTGGATATGAAGTATGTATTTCGAGAATTTGGATATATTCCAGTTTACAAAACCAAATAGCTGCTAGAACTGAAAATAAATTTCGTATTTCGACCATATTTAATTTGATTTTATGGCACCTATAGTAAAATATATTTTAAGTATCTACCAGTTACGGTTCAAAAACTATAGCCGTAACAAATGAACCAACCGCGTAGACTTATAGGGTACCGTTATGACCATAGATGTTGATATACGGCCCTTTAAAAAGTTCATGTTAGGATACTTAAGACTGTAATTTATGAGTTTGTTTTTTCATTCCCGCCACTTGAAAAACATATTTTTCTTATCAGCCAGATAATTTGCCAGTCACATGAACTGGCTGAATAGCAACCAGCGACGTATTTGTCAAATATCTATTATAAGTCTGTGAATTGTCTGTTGCACTGTGAGACTTCATAGCACTTTATGTGTATCCATATATTAGTTACCTAGTTGCTGTCCTAAGTGTCGGCATTTTTTAACGAATAGACAGTTAATTTCTTAATGTCACGTTGGCCTAAAGTGAAGCATAAAAATATGTACGAGTAATATCGAGTAATATCGAAGTAATATCGTGTAGGTATTCACGATCACTGACACGCATGTATACAAGTGGTACCTACCTAGTAATTATAAAGAGAAAATAGGGAAATGTGTTTTTCCGTTATGACAATATTTTCTTCTTACGAAAGTAAATTTTAACGGCTATATACCTTGAAATGGATACACATTTACGACTTGCAGTTATACGTTATCGTTCTTAGGTTTAATACTATGTAATGACAACTGGGTCCCATACTTTTATGAGACCGCCAAAGAAGCGCTACAGAAATTTAGCAATCAATGATAACCTATCCACTTATCCAACTACCGAACGACCCTGCTATTCTTAGGATCTCAGAATCAGGCAAAACAATTAACGATCAAAAATTATTTTAACAAATGCTTTCGAAATTTTGGCGGTAAAAAGTTCGATCTGTTACACGTATCGCCCATTTCATAAAGAGGAATGTGCAATTCGATTTTTGAACTTCTTTGATATGCATATCATAAAATTAATTTTAAAGTGCGTAGAAGCGATAAGACATTTAATTGCAAATCACGGGTGTATTGGAAACTTAGATGCAGTTATTGTTATAAAACATGCCATGGCAAAATTTAATTATTTTATATTAATATTTTTCTTGGTTAGTATAATTTTGCACTCTGCATAAACCTTGGAACTGTATTAGGTTTGTCTGTACTATCTCTAGGCGTTAATGTTTGTATAATCTGTGGCTTAAAATTAAATTATCATTGTAGAACACGGTTCTAGCCCAGATGATGAATTGGGAGATTTTCAGTGATCAAAATAATGACATCAATACTCATCATTCTTCTGACGACGTACATAAGTCTAAAGGATTTATTTTTTTAATCAATGTAAGTAATTAAATTTGTAATATAAGGTAAAGGCCTAATTTTACACTTACTAATGTTAATTAGATAGTACACTATATATTTTATTTTTTTCTAAACCGTATTATTACAATTTTTCTTTACATAAAAAATAAAAAAATAATGAAAGATAAGTGAATAACTATGGTTCGTTATTTAAGTATATTGTATATTTTTTCTAGAAAGCTTTTTTAAAAACATTAAATCTCAACAATCAAATACGAAAAGAAAATGATAAATATACACCGGAACCCTACAAATCATTGCTGATGTCGAGTGAATATTATGAAAACCCAAAAAAAATCAAAGAAGAAAAAGTTAGAGATGATTCTATAGATTTTTTCCACAAAGCCATAGATGAACTGAAATTGACCAAAACGCAGTCAGAAATGCTGAGACGGGGATGGAACACTGCATGTGATAGAAAAGCAGCGAAACTTTGTAAAAAAGCTTGTAAAAAGTCACATAGAAGCGTTTGTTCAATATTTCGATGCACCAAAAATATAAAACGTAGGTATAAATTTGAATGCGCAAATAATTGTAAAAATATATTTATGGTATAACGATTTTTTTTTGTATTTATTACCCGTAATCCAACTGGCAACACGAAGACTTCCAATTAGTAGATTTCGGCTTTTAATTAAGGAGACGGACTAATACGGACTAATGAAAGGATATATGTCCTTTCAGTTTATTCTAATAAAAGAGAATAGAAAAAGAAAGTTCAGGATCCAATAGACAAGTTTATATTGCAATGGGTACCGCATAAAAACAGAAAAGAGACGAACTGGGTATCTTCGCACACTACCCACTGAGAAAAAATCAGGAATTAGCAAGAATATTCGAATGTTTCAAACAACTGAGTACCCATCTGCTAACGTCTCGACACTGTCGACAAACGAGAAAAAATCTATGAATGGCCTTTATCACACGAGGCTTGGAAAAAACAGTAATCTTTTTGGTGGATAATTTTCCCGCGCGAACCTATGTTCTCTCGTGGACTCTCAACGTTGCAGTCGTAGAAGATTTGTATCGCGTATTATTTCTTTTATATTAAGAAACGAAATAATAAAGTAAGACAGTATAACATTATAATTTGTCTTTATTTATAATACATCAATAAAATACAATTTGTATAACTGTGATAATAAATTGTTAATTACTGTTCGTAATACCTCACACATTCATTAAACGACATTTTGTAAATTTACATTAATATATAATCACTACATTAAACGACTTTTATTTTATTTAATACATAAAAGATAAAGTTAAACTGACCATTAAAATACAGAAATGAGAAACAAAAGAAATTCATAATTATATTTATGCTTAAGCTTATGATAAATCGAATTGTTCTTAAATCCCTCATAAAAGGTCAATATTGATATTCTATTGCTTTTAATGTGAAGATATTAGTAAGTGAAGAGTTCAGCATGTCATTTCGTCTTCCTTACTCATTTTTACATGAAAAATGTGACAGAATGATTTTTGTATGCTGCTGTAGTGGACGTTGTCTAGAACTTATAGTTTTATTAAATAAAAATACAATTAAATATTTTCACAGGTTACTTCATATTTTATGTGATTTTGTAAATCAGTTACCTACACTATGAATATTTTTTACACATCAGGGCGTTTAACGTTGTATACCTTCTATTATTCTTATCAATAATAATATTAATTAAAGAGTAATGTATTGTATCGTTTGTATATCTTATATAATCTGTATAACGTTGCTACTACGAAAGTTAACATTCAATAACAGTTATAGTTTAACATGCGATCAATACAAAGCGGCAAACACGAAACTGCCCGATCAATGCGTACTTACATTAAAATAAGTACATAATTAAATTCATGTCAACTCTTAAAATGTTGCCAGAGGCATAAAACATGGAAGACTACACGAAAATTCTATATCTAATATTAGTGGAAGAACGTTAAATAAATATTATACGCACTAATTTAATATAGATGACGGGTCAGAGACAAATTTCCGCATCGTTTAAAATAAAACTTAATTTATTAATAGATTATATTACATGGTAATACTTTCGGGACGGAATGTTGAAATTGTAATTACAAAGAACTAAGACTGCTGTTACTGCTAATATTTATATCTGCTTGTCTCGTGTACGGCCCTACATGTCATAACTTAATCTTTGTCAATAACCATGCTGCCATAAAAGAAAAAACCTTACCTAATCGAATTGTGACATACGCGTTACAATCTAAAAGCACTATTTCACAACCCAACAACATTCTATAACATTTCGTATAATATTGAAGATTATCTACCAAAATACATAAATCGTATAATTATTTTATAAGGCACATTTTATTTAAATTTCATGTTCTTTTCATTGATCATTCTGGCACTTAAATACGTCTCAAATTAAAACTAATTTAATTGCAAATTGGTACGAGTTGCCAATAAAATATTCAATTTCTTATAAAAGTAACAACATTGTTTTAAAACAATACGTATTTTATCAGCTTAAACTAAGGTCGATTATTACTTCTACAATAGTCTGCCGCCGCTGGGACTTCTGGAACTGCTCTTTATTGACGTCACAGATATATTTCCAGAACTGCTGCTCAAGGTCAAAGGTGGAGAGCGAGGTAAGGAAAATGATTTATCTGATAGGTTCTCTTGACTGAGCGACTTTTGCGTCGCAAACACAGGTATTTTCGATGATACAACCACGGGCTTCATTTTCTCTGAAGATTTTACGGGAATGTTACTCGGCTTGGCGGATATAGTCGGCTTCTGTCCCGATGATGGTTGATCGCTGGCCGCTCTCAGCTGCATTTGATCGAGTTGCGAAAGTCGCCTGTTCTCTAAATCGGTGCTCGTAACTATCGTCCCCTTCGGAGATTCATATGTAGCTGTTCTGAACTTGATGTGACTGTTTCTCGGCAAATCGAAGTCTGAATGTCGTTTCTTTGGTTCGCTTGCTTGATTCGTTTTCGTTCGTTTCTTAACATCGGCCTGCTGCTTCGCGGAGTGATAGCGTTCGTTTGATATAAAATCATTCAAAATTTCGACATCCAATTCATATGTAAGTAGAGGCTCTTCGTAAGCAGGTGCTCGTTGACGGCTTGATATTTTGTCTTTACTCACGTCAGTTTTTTGCTTAAGAACTTGCTCGGTTCTGGGTGTTACTACTTGTATTTCTGTTATATGATCCTTCGGTGATTCTCTTTCTGTCGTTTCTATTTGACAATACTTTTGAGAATCCGATATTGCCGTCGGATTTATTGAGTACCTCGTTTTGGTTAACTCTACTGTATCCTGATCTGCAGTTTTCGTATCTTCTAAATCATGAATGATTGTTATTCCCATCCGAGACAGTTCTTCGGGAGATTTTTGTGCCATAAAACTTGGATCGTTCTGTAGCTTTTCCATCAAAGCTTTAGCTTGTTCTTCATCCATATCGTTTGTGTTTAAAATTATAGTCTCGGTTCTAGTATAAGACGGTTCGTCGGAAATAAAGTGCATTTTTGGGTTTTGACGCTTGATTTCTTCCAAAACTTTTTTGTCTATATCCTTGACATTGCCTTCTTCTAAATCTACCTCATTTATATCACCTGAATGTTTCATTATCCCGAAGGTAATCTGTTCTACCTGCAAAGGTGCTTCACTCTTGGTCGTTATGTATTTGGTTGAAACCTTTTCCACATTTTGTGTAATAACTTTGTTTCCAAATGCATCTTCTGCTACATTTACAGTAACAGTTTTTTGTACGGGTTCCTGAGTCATAGTTAGAGACATATTTGCTGGTTCCATATATAATGTTCTGGTCTCTCTCTCGTCTGTTCTACTTTTTGTGCCTTCAATAACGTCCGGAACTAGCCGCATCGCAAGATCACCAATTTCTATGGATTTTGTGTAAGATTTTCTACTTTCGTCTGGGCCAGCGTTTTTCTCATTAGTTGATATGGTAACAATATTACTACTGTGAACATTTTTAGGCCCTGACCATTCGCTTGATGTTTCCTTTTGCAATTTATTTATTTTTAAGCTGTTGTTGTTTGATCCGACTCGAATGTTACTGACAAATTCATCGTAATCTCTTACTTTTGGTTCAGATGATTTCAGGTCAAAATTAACAATATCTGGTTGATGCATAGCTGATTTAAAAGAATCTGTCATTGGTGTGGACATTTCTTTACTCGTAGATGCTTCATATCTTTGTGCGTTTTGGTCTATATGGACATTAAATATTGGATTTTTAGCCAATAGTTTTTTCATCATGTCAGATTTAGGTCTTTCCAAACTATTGACGTAGGTATTACGAGAAACTTTCATATCATCGGGTATGTTTGTGTCATAGGTCATACTTATTTTTTCCTCATATTTTATTGGTGAAGAAATATTGTCCGTAGTTGTGTTAGGGCTGTGTATTTCTTGTGTACTGTCCAGAGAACTCATATTGCTGCCATCTGATGTTGATTTAGCAAATTCAGACACCAGTTTGAAGTGCACTTTCATATTTTCATCCATTATTCTTCTAGCCAAGTGATCGGACGTCTCATGAGATTCATCTTGGAGAGTTTCTACATTTGTTTGTTGTTTCTTTATAGTAATATCCTGTCGTTCAAGTTTTTCTGAATCTACTGAACTACTAGATCCTTTCACAATGGCATCTTCTAAATTGCCAAACTCGGATGCTTTCTTTAGTCTATTTCTTTGGAAAGTGTTTAAACCTTCTATTGCTGAAGTCTTCGCAATATTTAAACTCAACCGTGGCTCTTTTTGCTTCGGTGTAAGATTCTTATCTTGATCAATCATATCAGATGGAACTTCATCAGTTACAGAATCAAAGAACGTTGTTTCTACGACAGACATTGCTTTTCTCTTTTTTGGAGACAGTGTGCTCTCTTGAATTTCAGCATCATCGGCCGAAATATCCAAGCTCTGTGCTCTTTCTAATGTACCAGTAGATGGCTTGCTAGATTTAGTTCTTAGTTCAAACCTTGATAAATCACCCAATGAAGCTGCTTTTCTCTCATGTTCGTCTAAGATTGAGGTAACATCTGAGGCAGATTGAACTGTATCATTAAGTGGTGAACTATGAATAGTTATATCACTGTTGTTCAATTCAATTGTAGTAGAACCTTTATCACTTTTGTCACTATTGTTCAAAGAAACAACTGAATGTACATCTTGATTAGACGATAAGTTTGATTTAGAATCTTCGAAGAAGTTGTTAAGGGAGTCACTTTCTCTCTTGAACGGTTTAGAGACAATGTCATCGATGTCATCTTGGCTAAAGTTAATTGATTCCTCCATACGTAATCCAGACTTTGTCTTAATCACCTTTGGTGTTGAAGTATTATATGAAATTACTGACTGAGATGAGGTATATGAAGCATCATGTAAAACACTAGAATGCTGTTTTTCGTTTTTCAAGAAGTCATTAACATTTTTCAATTGGTCTAAGATACTGTCATCGGATTTGTTTTTCTCGGAGTCAGGAGGGGAAGGAGCTTTTCCTTTGGATTTTTTTACTGGTTTAGGTGCTTCTTCTTTCTTATGATCAGATTTTTCTTTGTACTCTAGCTTTTCTTGAATAAGATCACTGGAACTCTTTCTATTGCTTCTAGCTGCTTTGGCTGCATCAAACATATGTTGAGGTAATTCTTGAGGTATGCCATTTTCATCCCGTTTTATGCCGCTGGAGTTTAAATCAGTTCTTGCGAAACTCGTTTGCGATGATTCTGAGGTTTTCGATGTATCTTGACTTGTATTAATGTCAGATTCGTTTGTTTTGGTCCTCGCGTTGGGAATTGGTGGTGCCATCTTTTCCCTTCTCTTAGCAACTACTGGTTTCTTTTGTTCGGTCTCATTTTCGAGTTTTATATGAGTAGTAGGTGCTGGACGCTGCGGTTCTGGCTTATCTGGTTCATCGACTGATTTTTTTTCAAGCACAACGGCACCATTTTCTACACTTTTCTGTTTTAAAACGCCATCATCGGGTACATTTGGTGGGAGGACTCTTATGCCAAATTTCATTCCACGTTTTGGGTCGTATTCTCTCTTTTGAACTTCCGCCTGTTCGATATGAGCCACGCCATTCTCTGGTTGTATAATCTGAATATCGCTTCCCGAAGAGTGCCTATTCTTATTTCTTTCAGGTTTATTTAACATAGAAGTTGTGTCGGAATGTCTCGTTTTGTTAGCTAGCTTTATATTCTTCTCGTTCTCTCTTTCTAACGTAGTCGGTACACCATCTTTTTTCTCTTTCTTATTTCTTTCTAGAGTTGTTGTGGTGATAATTTTTTCAGTGATGATTTTTTTGATACCTCCTTTTCCATGCTTAGTTTCGAGGGTGGAGTTGTTAGAATGAGATGTATTCGGGGATCTCGGGGGGTGTAAGTATTTTGCTTCTTTCTCAAGCTGTAAAAAGAAATAATATAACGATTAATTAAGTATTATAATTCAATCCACTATAAGAATTTACTTTATAAACAGTGTAAATAAAACGCTCGGTGTAAAAATATGCATGGCATGTACTGTTTGTATAAAATATGTATACATTATTCTCAACAGGATGGTATGTCATTCCATCCTTAAGATGGCCATGATTATGTGATTTCCATAGTAGAGTTATAATCAATAAACTTGATTAGTTTCAATATAATGTATCTATCTTAATGTGAATCTAAAAATTTTTAGTTCAATTGTTGAATATTTTATTCATTTCACTCATAAAAGAACTTTGAAGGGTATTTTCTATTTGGTACCTATATTAAATGTATTTTAAGAAAAATAATTTAACATAAAACTGAAGCATTATTAATAATTTAAATATAATAAAAAGCTCCCATTCCCTTCTTATCTTCTATCAGCATTTGAAAGTCCACTGCTGGACATAGGCCTCCCCTAATTTGAATCACTCAGACCAGTTCTGAGCCTTGGGAATTAATTTTATTATGTATGTAGCGTATGTTAGTAAAGTAACTAAATCCTTAGGGAGTACAATTCTGGAAGAAGTAGTAAGAAACTCCTAAGGACTATTATTTCTGTTGTATTACTTGGAGACTATAAAATTACATTTATATTTATATAGTTATTAGTACGTTAGGCGTTACTTTGTGGCAATCCATTGACATTAAGTTGATATTAAAATTATTTATATTTAAGACCTTTTCTAGTGTGTTTGTTTGAGTCAAATCTTTCAAGCTGAATTATAACTGCTTCCTCTTATTCTACGAAGCCACACATTGCTTTAGTTTCGATAACTACTCAGATTTGGCTACATACAAAAGAAAGTCTTCAATTGTTAAGAGCAAAATTTAACTTTTTCCAATATAAAAATGGTTTAGCTCTTATCAAATGTCATTTTATTTCGTCATTGTGCTTATTTATTGTGAAATAACAAAAAATACAAAGTAACGTACTGCATCAGTTTGAACCCTATCAAACATCAACGACCTCGCAAGATAAAAAGTAGATAAGAATGCCCATTGTATTAAACAGTTTATATCACTTAGGACTTTCATCGTTCTACTCATAACAATACCCAGCAAGCATTCCTCAGCGTAACATGACTTGTATTCTAAATACGCACTGCACATCAAACAATGCTGCAAGACAATGAGACTGTTGACGGAATAGCTTCCGTATTGTGTTTATCATAACATCCATATTGGCGTACACATTACTGAGATATGTGACACTTTGCTATTGTTATTTTGCTGTCTATTTCAACTTGGTCTCTGGGCTAGTACAATTTGTTTGACGTGAAAGGTCGAACCGTTTGTCCGGTATGACTGATGCGTGAACAATTTGTATGAGAAATAATAAATTTAAGTTATGCATAATGTTTGGTTCATGTGCCTATTGTTATATTCATGAGTGCATATTTATGTAAATTATGCATTTTTCAGAACGATAGACGAACTGGATTATATAACTTTATAAGGTTTAAGTGTGTAATGTATTTTATTCAACCTAGATTTCGTGAATGTGGCGCGGAATATTAATAGGTTTCTATGTTGAGGGTTGCTTCATGGATATTGTTAAATAAATAGTTTCGTCACATTGGTAGAATTATAAAATAATATTTTAAGTTAGCAAATTCTAAACAATTTTTGGTAAGACATTTTTCAACTCTAGCCGCCTTTTTTATCTTTTACTATTTTTTGTATGCTTATCGACTTTTAGAGTATTTTTAAAGTACAAATATAAAGCTACTTCCTACGAAATATTAGTCTACAAGTTGGTATACATTACACAGCCAATATATAGTATCTTGAAGGCTTCAAATAAGAACTTGTGTTAATGAAGGGGGGCCGAATTTTATGTCGACCCCTTTATGAATACCTCATTTAACACGTGCTTATTATTATGTAATATACATTTATGTTTAATTCATAAAAGATGTGAAACAAATGACGGCCTACAGATCCTGATTCGAAAGGGTAACTATCATAACTTGACACGTGACGGCGATCACAATCGGGTGCGACGCTGGTTCTACATAAAGTATAGAAATGTGGTGTTGATTACCTACGACAAGTATCTGGGCGAACCAGCCCTAAAAGTAGCCAACCAATAACCTGCTTCCTAAGTACATATGTTTAAAGGATTGCATGGGATGTGTTATTTTTTAAATTAATATACGTACCGTGCTGACATCGCCGGTAGAGCCAGCCCTCTTCAGTAAGGGATGATGCACCCCCCAGCCTTCGCCGCTAGTTCGGCCTCCCTCGACAATCTCCAACTCCACGGGGTATGGGGAAGCAAGAGACAGAATCGCCACAGCATCTTCTAGAGGTGTTCCTGTGAACTCGATTTTGATGCTTTTGATCTTGTCACCTAGAAATCCAGAAAACATAATTTAGTTTTACGAAAAAATAGTATGTGCTTAAGCACTACTACTAGCTTTGACTAAGTAGCGAAAAAGTGTAAATGGCACGATTAAATCAATAAGAAAAAAGAAGACAGCTGTTTGTCATTTACAAACAAACAAACATGTAGTGCCCGTTGCTGTTTGTGACCTACACTAAACAAAAAATCCCCCAAATTGGTACGTTTGGTGTATTCACGACACATACCCTTCTGATATTCTCTGCTTCTTTTTTATATAAAAGAAGCTGTGCCCGCGATTTCGTCCGCGTGGAATTTAAAAAAAACTTCTTATTACATGGTCTATCTACCAATAAAAGTCCCGTCAAAATCAGTCCAGACATTTCAGAGATTAGCCAGAAGAAACAAGACAAAGATTGTAAAAAAAAATATTTTTTGTATGTACCGTACGTATATTCATATGCATGTATAAAAAAGCTGTTATTTCAATATTACAAACAGACACTCCAATTTTAAATATATATAGATATAATTGTTTTGGGATCAGAAGTTGGGAACATATACCGTTAAGATCACACACTCCAACAACCTATGAACAAATATTTGTTATTCACAAATAACTCCTCTAGCTGGGCATCGAACCTGAGACCTTACGCTCAGTAAGTATAGGGTAAGTACTAAACGACATGTTTATAAAAATATACAATATGGCGTCGATAATTGTAATTGAGATTTCAAAATGACGACATTGAAAATTTATATTGTTATTATGTTACTCTAGAAATCAATGAAGGTTTTGTTATTTCCGTGGCGTTTGAAGTATATTCTTGGAAAATAGTAAATACGTTTCCGATTAATATCGGCATTACATTACATTACAACCGCCAAGGCACAACTTATCTATGTATGTTATGTTTTTCTTATTATCGATCTATTAGATCGGTTACAATATATTATAAAAGGGTATGGGTATAACTTGTTAGAATTTGGTTAAACTAAAGTTAATTAAGGGGCTTATGATAACCTAATGAATTGTATAGATAAATTATTGGAAGTAATTTTAAAAGTGATCCAAAAAAGTTACTGCGAGTGGGTTTTTTAGACTTATGTAACTTGTGGTAAAATAAAGGGTTAAATTTTGGGTTAAGTTTGTATGTACATAAAAATTAAATTCATTCAAATTACTTAAAACTTAGAATTTACGCTTATTTATTGAAATCTTTCTACTATTTTTTAAGAACGATTCGTCTATGTCTACGGCTAAGATTTAATATAGT
>DWPA01001079.1:0-20178 GCA_018251375.1 Calpodes ethlius
CGGGCGGCATGGACAACACAAACACGTCACTAACACCCATGACCCGAGAACTAATATTTATCTGTCACATAAATATCGCCCCGACCGGGAATCGAACCAGGGACCCCTCGCTTCGCAGGCAGGGTCACTATCAACTGGGCTACGGGAACTACTTGAAACATTGGGCTAATCCCGCTAGTAAATAAATGTAACTTATTGCAGGTACTACTGATTCGTTCAATTAAGTCACCATCACGGAAACACATCACAACCATCTAAATAACAATGTATTATATGTACTTATTAATCCCTATTGACTGACCAACCCCCTCAACCCTGCAACCCTGCTGAATAAGGTGGAGGCCATTGCGCCAAACTCTGATGCTAAATGCCGCCGTACTGGACCACCCATTTAAGCCCCCAACAGTATTAATGAAAAGATTTTCAATCGACTTCATCGAAGGAGCAGCGGGGGGATCTCCCCTTTAAAATCGAATGAGAAATATTTTCCATGTTAACGTTTTTAAATGATAAATGGTTGTCTTTCACTCGATCTATGACTGGAACTCATTGAGCGATACCTTTGATGGCGCGTCTGCTCGTATTTAGGAACTAGGAAAAACGTTCACTGTATATAATCATGAATATAAAATCACTTCCATCTCTCACAGTGGATTTAGATAAGGTGTTAGAATGGACCACTCACTCGTATTCGGTAGTAAATGCCGCTCCATTTTGACGGGGGGCTCCGTGTGCAGGTGGGGGGGCAGCGCCCCTTGTGCTCCCAGTCGACTCACTGGAATCGGAGGAAACCATACTTGTAATTGAATATTCAAACATTTTATAACAATATTTCGACTGGCAATGAAATTATTAACTTTCATAGATATCGTGTATTGCTTGACACACCCCGCTAAACGTAATTCATTTGAATTAAATAAATAAATTACTGTACCACATGAACCACACACTGAAAGACTTTATACAGAGTATTTTTTACAGTTTTACTCTCTAACATTGGGTCATATTGACCCACAACGGGTCATCGGCGGCCACGTTACCTGGCGCTGCCTGGTGGGGGTGGTGGACGTCCTGCGGGTACAGGTCCGGCGCCTCCGCGTGGTTGCGCAGGACGTTGATCGCGTCGTCCAATCGCTCCTCCATTCTCGCGCCCTGGTGTAAATGACGAGTCTTAAAACATGAAGTCTTGAATCGCGAAGGCGCAGGCTTGCATTAAGATTAAGTATTTAATTCTCCTTAGTACCTATCGCTCTCGTTTTTAAATTGACGTGTATGCTACAGAGCTAGTAACAAAATGAGCCATGTTTACTTCTAGGGGGGCAACGCGATGCCTTTTTGACTTATGATGTTGTGCCTACTATACACACGTATATCGGGCTTCGGTTGTTTCATTGATACTCACCCAGTTTAGTACACTACCATCGGTGTACAATGCCCTTAAGCGAATACCACCACTTATCATTAGATTGCGAGTCACCTCGTTTATTACTTATTTACAAAAAAACAAAGCGAACATAATTCATTCATTCATTCATTCAATCGTTCATTCTTTAGTCATGGCATAAAGACTGCCATCTAATGGTAATCAGAATAAATGGTACGTGACGTTCGAAATACGAAAGCACTCAATAAAAATCGCCAACAAATTTCAACAGGCTGGAGAGCTTGTATTCTAATTATATTATTAATTGCAGTAGCACAAAGACGTTTGCCCAACAAGAAACTTCACGCAATTCCTGAGAATCAAACCTTAATCTTGAAACAGAATTCTTACACTCAATTCACAGAGTAATTACAAGGTTAAAGTGAGTCAATACATTATTTTTTTTTTAAATATCTAATCACGAACTACCAGTAGTAATCTAGTACAGCAGGTAGAACCAGCAAATAATATAACAACAAGCACAAACCAACTCCATGCCACGCTACGTATTTAAGATTCACTATCGCATGCCAAGGGTCAGAAATGACCCAACAGGTCCGATTAGACGTCCAATTTGTATATTACATTAAACTATAGTTTTGAAATAGTAATATTATTTTTTTAACTACCAACGTATTAATATTATCTATTATTTATAAGGGGCAAATTAATCCCTTAAACAATCTAGTTTAAAATGAATATAACTGCTCTCAAAAGTATTGAACAACCTTTAAATATATTTACATACAACAAGAAGGATAGTATGATTTAAATATTCTATAAAGGACTGTTGCGATATTGTCTTTGAAGTCAATATTTCAAGTGCACCCTTGATCTGATAGGGGGTCGTACTTACCCCGACGTCGCTGTGTTCCCGTAGAAACACCATGGCCTCGTCTAGCTGCCGCTGCTCGGCGGGCGCCCCCTACGCGTTTCATCGTGTTACCGCGGCCAGTTGGAGCCAGGGGTCTTAAATGACTCGGGGGTACTTGGAGCCGGGGTCAAATTGACCCATAGACAAGCTTTTGTTTTTTTTTTTATAAAATCGATGCCTTCGTGTAATGTTGGTACGGATCAATCGTTTAACTCATTATTTTAAGTTTTTGTTTGGCAATAATTATTAACTACTAATAAATATATTACTCAATGATGCAAATTAACAGCAAAAATCTCGGAAAAATCTAAACTAATATCCAAAGATAAGGTTTATGTAATAACTAGCCAAGTTATACGCCAGCTGTATTCCTACGCGGAGGTTAACAGTATCATGTTAAACACACGGGAGTTAGAGATTAAAATGAGAGGAAAATATAAAATCACTCAAAGTAAAACTACACACAACATTACTATCTACAATCGGATTATACAAAAGAAAAGAAAAAAAGTATTTAATTACATCAACATCGGACCACTAGCTCCACACTGGTCGCGTATTAAAAAAAAACACAAAAAAAAAACAAAATATACAGTGTATAAAACGTGGAATAATATTGCGTATAAAACAAAGTGACACGTGTATAACAGTTGTATATATTGTATAATATCGATCATTATTCCACATTTTTAATTAATTAAGTAGATTAAAATGAAACAAAAGAAAATAAACAGAAAATCCAAAGCTTGAAGTATTGGAATCACTTTTAACATATACATTTGGCATAAAATTCATATTTGAAGAATTATACAAAATTTGTATAACTGTAGTGAAACAAGCAATATTGTAAAGATATTTGATATTAAGATAATGCCAAATATATATGTACTAGATAGTGCCTAGCTGGGTTATAAATTCTGTTACAAATGTGTATATTTTTATCTACGCTATGCATTCGTAGGTGAAATGTCAAAAAAAATAAAAAAAAAAAACAATATCTCAAGAGTGTACCGTTAAACTGTTCTTTTTTTGAATCCACTCCATTTAAAAATAAAAAAAAAATGTTTTATTTGAATAAGGCGCGAAAGTTCGTTATTTAAAATCAAGTGGAACATTTCTAGCCAGTATTCGAAATTTAAATGAATAGGGTTGTAACAGAACGTATGGCCCAACTAGATACGTCACAATAATAAAATACATTATACAGTTGAGATAATCCGCTAAATTCCGTATGTACAACAGACTTGAGTTGGATGAATGTATTAATTATATATTTATTTGAAATTTAACGGATTCCTGAACTGTCTAAGTTATCTATCGACGAGAACGAAGTGCGATCATAATCCAAATTATGAATGTCAAAGAAAGGTAAGTTAAGTTATGGAAAAATTACAGTTTTCAAACATACATGAGCTCTACAATAAATATTACTACAAATTGCACTAGGACACGCACTTCGACTACAAAACGTTATAAACGTACATGCAAGAATGCATGCGAGGATTGTATTAAAAAATTTAAAAACTCCAACAAATCTTCAAATACATATTTACATGAGCACAGCGGCCGGTAGGAGGAGGTATAACAGTACAAAAAAAACATTGAACTTAATTCCCCAACAGCAGTTAAAATTTCGAAAAATATTCGACGTCCAACTAACCCCGGTCTCCCCTCCTACCAGTCGCCGCCCAGCCTCCCCGTCCCCCACTCACCATGACCGCGGGCGGGAACACCCCGACGTGCTGGTGACCGTTCGGGATGACGGCGGCGGGCAGCGGCGCGTGCGGCGTCGACGCGCTCGGCGGCGACGACACCCCCGTCGACACCCAGCTCTGTTGCTGCAATGATCGACAACAACATGATCAGATATATAGATAACCTAATGACAACTTTTTTGTGAATGTAAACATTCACCGGTGCATTGTGATCAGGCATTCTAAGATTGATTAATTGGAGTCGAACGTACACCGGTGCATGTAAATATACAAGTTGTCGAATATAACAATGGATTAAATAATTTACAAATTACAATAATGTCAACATCCACCGGTGTATTTCATAGGTAATTTCTCACAAAAATAGGAACCATGTCATCGTGGGTGAGTTAATATTCACTGGTGAATAATCAAAATCGACATTAACATTATAAATATGTTAAAAATAGAATACCAGTTTATCTTTAAATATCACTAGGAGACAATGGTATGGTGATGAGGATGATGACGACGAGACGTGATATGATATTATAGCGGTGTACGTATCGTTGTGTGTGTGTGTGTGTATGTTAGCGTGCGTGTGTGCGTGTGTCGCCGCCAGTACCTGTCCATTGTGGTGGTGCGGGTGCGCGGCGTGCGGCGGGTGCGGCGAGTGCTTGAGCGGCGGGTAGAGGCGCGCGTGCAGCGGCGGGGGGGAGTGCACCGGCGTCGACGGCGACGAGCCGTACGACGACAGGCTGCCGGCCTCGCCGCCCGCGCCCGGCGTGCTCGCCGCGCCGCCGTACATCTGCGGGCGCCGTACATGAACGTAACGCACTTCGCTTATGGTATGAGATGGGCGCGTACAGCTACTACTAAACTAGTCTTGTCTAGGACAGACTGTTTTTATTTGGGATATCAGTCTGCAAGCAAATCGTTGAAGAGACAATACCTCCTAAGTAACCTTCATTAAGAAATCGTTTTTTTTAATGCAATAGACTAGTTCTATTTCTATCTGTTATTTCTTTTTTAAACAGCAACTAAAACTCTGCGGAAGTAGCTTCTATATGCGCAAGTAAATATTTACGTATATTTTTGGCAATGTCCCCTATCTACTGGTTCAACAGACTATTACAGTTGTGAGGTAATGTTACTTCAACGACGAAATTACAATTGTTTTCACTCAGGGTTGGGGATTTTTTAGAAACTGCTGGTATAATCATTGGTTACGATGATTCATCTGAGGATGAGCGGCTACAGCTGTTCATGGACATCAGGAACACCGAAAAGCACCGATACGTCGTCGATAAAGAAGGAAGATGGTTCTAGTCTAATGGAAGCATCTCCAAAACCATCCATCGTGGATACTCACAGGCTGCATAGGCGGTTTGGCGACTATCATAGGGTCGGTGGGCGAGTGCACGGGTGCCGCCGCCCGGAACGAGGACATGGGCGGCAGCGGGAGCTCCGCCCCGCCGGCGCCTCCGGCCTCGCCCGTCGGCGCGCCCGCTATACCTGCAAACGGACACGCAGCGCGGTTATTGTCAGATTAACCTAATAACTTAACTTCAAGGGTACATTCGTGCATTACTCGATACCATTTAACTTTGTACATTGCAGTAAAAGGATTGACTATTTAGAAGTATTATAACGTGTCCTAATGCATTAATTAGTGCGCTAACTTCATATGTATTGTTTGATAAGAACTTGATAGTCTCAATATCTCACAGTGAGATCGCCTTTCTCCAGCAATCCGTACTTAAGCAGGGTGGCGGGATATGTTCTATGCCTCTTCAGTTATGAAGGGAGACCTGTGTTATGGCCAGCAGAGGGTTGAAGGGGAGGGGCCGAGCTCAGGCTGATTGTGTTCAAAACTTGTATACTACTTAGATACATATACAGGATTAAGCGATTTAGTAAATTTGGATAGCATGACTAAGGTCGAGCGTGACGTCACTGTGTGATGTGTAATGCGATATCGATAGAATTGGGCCAAAGGAAGACCTCCCTACGTACGAGGCGTCATATCCGGTGACCGGCCGAACTCTGACTGACTGTATTTGCAACTTGCATACCTATATATAATCGAGGTATAAAACTTCGACAGCGCGATTCAGGTTCGCTATGACGTCACCGTCAACAGTTTCCTAATTACCTGGCGACGTAGCGTAGGGGTCGTGGTGGTAGGGCGGCGGCGGCTGGTAGTAGCCGGCGGGCCACTCGCCGCCGTAGTAGGGCTCCTGGTACGCCGCGCCCGCGCCCGCGCCCTTCGGCGACGCGTACCGGCTCGGCGAGTCGTGGCCGAACTCATCGCTGCCGTACTGCAACAACAACATGCTTTATAAAACACCCGTACTGTTCACATTACAAAGAAAAATAAACATTTATTTACGGCCTCACTAGCAACAAATATAAAAATACCATTAAAATTGCAAATCTTTATTAATATTATAAATGCGAAAGTAATTGTTTGTCCCGGGTTAGAATCGAAACCTGGACCCTTCGCTTCGTAGGCAGTAACACTACCAACTGGTCTAAGGGTCAATCAATCTTTACGATGGCTTTTATACAAAAAACGGAGGTACCCTCAAGAGAACGCACGCCTGTCCTATATAACACCGATATCAGGTCACGGTCAGACGCGAGACACCGTTGCGCCACCTACCGACCACTTTCTAGACCAGACGCAAGCATTACATTAAACAATCTTGAAATCGCTGGCACTTAGTCACCAATTGAACGCAATAGAAACGGTGCTCCTGTAATGCGTAATGGTTACCAAACCGGACCACTATTGAAAGGGTCCTGGGTTCGATTCTTAGCGACGCAGAAATTTGAATGATGGGTTTAAATTTCTGTTCTGTGCGTTTGTTCTTGTCTTTATGTTCTGTCCATGGCACCCACATTATATAGAATCCTATGGTGAGTTAGTGGCGTTTATTAAAAAAAAAACATCTAAAGATATATTTTTTTTATGTTATGAGCAAGAAAACGAGCAAACGGATGACTCAATGGTAAGTGATCACCACAACCCGTGGACATTAGCAACCGTGAGGGCGTCACCACCATATTGTAGGTTCGTATTCGTATATTCAGGAATATATATAACGTATTCAAGATATTCAGGAACCATGAAGAACCTAAGAATTGTGAAGTGCCAACATTTCAAATACATAAACTTGTTAGACATAATGAGAAAACTAGTTTTCTAATTTTTTTTGACTTGGTACAACGGCGAAGATTAATAAACTTAAAATAAACTTTTTTCAGTAGTTCGCTTTCAAATAGGTTTAAACTTCTGATATTAGTAAGGTTATCGATTCGGACGAGGTCATGTATTAGCCAACGGTCACTACGCTACCACTGCGCTGCCGATTGTTACGAGGTCCAATAGTCCCGTACCGAACTACCATGGCTCCTCTAACTTCTATACACTTCTACATAACCCACGCACAACAAACTCGGTTCATTCGACATGTTTCATTCACAACACCACAAACAGTTAAGATCTGATAACAGTACACCAGTCGGATAAGACCACTGGCTCTTCGCGTGGTGTCGACTGCACGTCTATAAATAGGGTATGAATCAATCCCCCCCCTCTCGGTCCCTCCCGCGCACCCGCTCCCTGCGGCATCCCGGGTTCCCGCCACGTCACGTCCCTGTCATTTCCTGTGCTATCCGAGCTATTACCAACGTGATGGACTCGTCGTCTACGAGCCGATCAATCCATTAATCATTATTTTTTTAATCTACTTCACAACTGTTTATTGAAATATAAAGCTTCGATAGTAACGGCGGTAGATAACTCGCTTGGTAAGGGGTTTCGGGTTCGATTTCCGGTCAGAACAAGATGTTAATATGACGAACTAAGATTGGTCTGGAGCCGTGATTGTTGTGATATGTTAATTTTGATTGTGAAGTCTATTTGGGAAACAATCACCCTCTTGTTCGAGTTAAGCGTCAAACAACTCATCGAAATCCGGTTGGGGGCGTGAGAACTTTCTTTCTTTTACATCGGTAGGCGACGCGAACTATAGCTCCATTATCTGATCTGGTTGATCAGACCATATCATTATAACTGTACTAATATTATAAATCGAAAGTGGTCGTTTCTTTGCTTGTTTGTTTGTCTTTTCACGGCTAACTGAGCTTCGTTATGATATGTTTTTTTACATGGAGATAGTTGAGAGAATGAAGAGTGCGATAAGCTACTAATCACCGTGAAAATCTAATTTCCGTGGGAAGATCCATTACGATGTATATTTCAGATCAGTTAAAGAATGTGTTAAACACAAAGCGTTTAACAAACAAACCAAGAAAGTTATCGACAAACTTTTTATTGCCGTTCTTTACACCATACGGGAGAAACCGCTGATAACATCCAAAGACTGAATCGTTCATATCCTCACCAACAACCTCTACACGAGCGTCGATACCTGATGATACACTAACGGTACAATTGCAGGTGGCTCTGAACATAGCGTGGACCGATCGCTCCCGGGGCGGAGTCGCCGCGATGTCGTCCCGGTGTCGCGTTACACAATCCATTAGGGTGCTTCGAGAGCAGCCAGGCTACCAGCTATCGGGTATCGAGATGGATGGGAGGAAAAAAAGGCAAGATTTCACAAACGTAACGGTTAGGGGATGTATTCAAGTACACGTTAGCCGTTATAGCCTCGCGGTGTGAACGTTAGTCTCCCGAACGTTGAGACCTGAGTTCGAATCCTGCACGCACTACTGACTTTCAGTAGTTATATGTGTATTACACACCTTCACCGCTTTGAACGCGGTTTTCACTGATGTTCAAAACAATAATAAAAAAAATGTTTTTTAAACATAAATAAAACACAATTTCCTCTCTTGCCAATGTACTTTAATCTTAAGAGAAAAACGAACCGAATCATCGACACAGGGTCCTTATTATCGACACTCGGTCTTATTTATCGACATTGACTCCTCATTATCGACACTGAGTCCTAATTATCGACACTGGGTCTTCATTATCGCTACTGGTTACCGATAATCGACCAACAGGGCCGTGCAAGCCGAGTATAAACATCAATAAAAGACCGACTCCAAATAAAATGTTAACATTATTGTTTTATATAATTAATCGGACAGGTTCCGGGCGCGCGGCGACTCTATTTCTGTAGCGGGTATTTACGAGCGGCGTGTAATATAATTAGCGGTACTAATTCCGTGGGCCGTGGGCGGCGCTGGGCACCGCTGACCACGGCTATGGCACTCGACGTGTTTATGGCAAGGGTTTTTACTGTCGCGTTTTATATGGGTTATTAACGTTTGCTGAGAAGCGGTTGACTGCATCCATGGTGTCATACGCATCGTGTAAGAGGCTGCTTGGATATAAGTTCGATGTGGAAGTGTCTAGTATTGAGGACTTCCTTTCAGTGTTTCTTCTCTTTACAAAAGGCACTGTTAAATATGTATTTATTAACAGGGTACAATCAAACGAGCCGGTTGTCAACGCACTCCTTTAATCAACGACCAAACATGGCGGACGTCGCTACGCACCTATCTCACGGATGTCTTATATACGTAACAAGCACCTTTACTAAATATATAATTTTTAAATTATTTGACGTACACAAAATACTGATTGATATCTGTATGAAATAGAAAAGAATAAAAACTCAAATACGTCTTTGCTCGATTGTAAATACAACACCTCGGTAGTTTGTTGCCGCGTCTCCTCTCGGGACCATTGTCAGATTTATACAAGCGATGACAGATTAAATTTAGAAATGTGTTTGTGACTAGATCACAACAATTTAAATCATACCAATCGGGAACCGTCTGTCGTCACCGAGCTGGACGTCAATGTCGCAGTGTAAACGACTCCCAACTGTCAATCAACAATTATATTAACTAATGGTTTAACTGCGTGACGGACGCGTCACACTGAATATTGTAAAATGTAAAAGATAGAGATAAAGTGTATCTATGTCACCACAATGTCCCTGTCACATCTGGGTTAACTTTAGTGTTAACGGTTGCGCCCAAATGCGCTTTAACTAACTATCTACTATATTTAATGAAGATCAGAAGTTGTCTAGGCAACAACATCCACATTGCTCAACAGTGTCCCAACTCACCCCACTCTCCTGCGACGTGGCGCCGGGCGGCTGCAGCCCTAGCTCCTGATTGTACCGTCTCCTCGCGCGGTGCCGCAGCAGCGCCGACGCGTCCGGCTGACCGAACTGAAAGATCTGCTCGTCCCGCCCGCCCATGAACACCTTCTCACCGAACTCACTGAACTGTCCATTGTCCTGGTTCTCCTTACACTTGGAAATGAAGTCCGTGCTCACGTACTCCGGATTGCCGCCGTCCAATATCTCCGACGTGAGCCGAAGCGAATCGGATGTTTGGCGCAAGTTGACGTCGGACTCCGTGCGATAGTTCTCGCATATCTGGTTGAACGTGTTGAAGTACTCCGTCGCCAGGTCCGACTTGGGCTGGTAGACGACATCGGCGAGCGGCGGGGGGTCCGCGGTGAGGAAACTCGATTCCATGACGTCATGCCGCAGCGCCATCGTCTGTGCGCTTGAACTTGAACCCCTTGCACTTGGAACGCATCACTCTAGTCTCGATCGCTCCTCCATTGCAACACTACGTCACTAGCCTACAATTTGTTGATTGGAATTCTTCAATCGTCTGTGTTTACGTTTCGTTTCACTATTGTAAATCACCGATTAAATTTAATTATGCTGCTGTCGTACGAAACGGCAATAATGTTTTATTTGTTGCTGAAGATGAAAAATTTAATATTATTAACACTAGAGCCGGAAATTCAGAAACAGAAAACAAGAAAACAGAAACAAACGAAACGATAAGACAAAACAAACTCCGAGATGAAATACGCCGACTAGTAACGGGTGAGATCAAAAGCAGACGAATCTCTGAAGACAAACGAAAATAATCTAAGCACCATGGACCACCGGACGAGTCGGTGCAGAATGTAAGAAACGAGAAATGAATTATGGGAATGGACCATTTCTAATCCGGTGGACACCTTTCGTCCTGAGGGAGACTGACGCCCGAACTTAACGGGGAACCGAACCCGGACAATGGCGGCTCAGGTAGTCGGGGCGATGTTCGATCTCGCAAATGTATTGTTGGAGATGACGGATTACGTTTTACAAAACTGTTGCCGATCGCGAATATTGTGTTACATTTATGAGTGCTAACAAATGCGAACTGATTTCACGTCTTTTGTGTTCGGATGTGGGTTCTAAAACTTTACACTTGGTAATGTCTTCTCACAAAATAATATATTTTTTTACTCATTAAAGTTAATGCTTGGCAACAATGCCAGCTGATGGTAACCGATGATAAGTTGTACCGTTGTTTAAAAAAATCTTTTTACAATTTACCATCAAGGCAAGTATTATATTTTTCATATACTTCAATACACAACAATAATCCCACACTAATTACCCCACAATTTTTAGAACTGAAACTTGATAAAAACGTAAACAAAACTTGAACGCATTAAAAAAATTAGGATCAAGTTACACGTTTATGATAAAAAAAAAAGTCATGTCACCGCTCCCCAAATGACTGCGTATTTTTTTTTTCGTACAACGAAGCGATTCGCTGTCTAAGGCTTCCTATAGAACCAGAGACCCGTATTTTTACGAGCACTCAGACGGCGTGTAGAGTTACACGCATCTCGAGGGAATACTTACGACCGATATCGCTCCATGTTTTCGGCATTCTTGGAAGTTGCACTTTTTAGGGAGAGCGATACAAAAAACGATGTGTAATCAATAACATCGATGAAATGCAGCCGGGTCTATCTTTAACTGTAAATACGTCAGTTATATAATACAGTTGTCATAAATTAAAAGAGACTTAACTCTCACATTCGGTGTTTCTTTTTCGTGGCGTCCACACGTAATAACTTTATATGATTACTGGCGAGCAGCTTCGATTCACTTTCCAATACAATTAACTATGCATCATTAGGAACTGCGGTCAATTCACAAGAAAATATTTTTCGTAACAGAATAAATTATTGCTTATTTCAGTAAGCAATTGTGTAGGTCTCGAGAGGTAAAGAATTTTTGAGAGCAGGTTCAAAAAAAATTTGTACATACTAATAAATTTCAATTTCAATCTTCCCGCAATATTAGTATAAAAGTTACTGCATCTTGTACGGTTTATGACATTGATACATCGTGGCCAATATATATAACTTAACTGTATTATATTATAATGTTATTACATAAAACATTATTAGAAAGAAAGATAATATGATTATTAGCCTTCTTTACATAGGTAGAGAGAGATAAATATACAATTGTGTACTTTAAATAACAACGTCTACGAAAAGTAACGCGCTCATCAAATTGCCGTGACAATCCAACAGTCACTGATTTTCATTTATTACTATGATGCCCTCGTACAATAACGTCAAAACTTTGATTAAACTATAGAACATAACGCAAAGAAAATATTATTCATACACTTCACTGGTATTTTAAATCATACTTAATAAAAAAAGTTTCATAAATGTTGTAATGAGGTTGTAATTGTTTTTATATCAAAAGCCTTAACCGATTCCATTGCTCTACATTACCATACCATATCTACCAATACAGTACTAATGTAAACTGTGTTAAGAACATCGTTCTAAAAAATTGCGAGTATATCTTGTTTTCAATGTATCTACTTATTGCTTCACATGTTATTCTAATATCTACCATTAAACGGCTTACTAAAGACCAAGGTCCTACTAAGCAGATGTGATAAAAAAACTAATTAATCATTTCAACACTTCCGTCACTCATCGAAAATAGATAATTGAAACCCTTATTCCCTCAACATCCAACTACGATAATCACGCAAGTGTACAATCGTTAAATACAGTTATATTAAAATTTCAATCTGGCATACCGCAAGGGATAATATTATGTCATCTTATCTTTATACCTGAGCGTTACGAAACAAGCCTTAACTGTACGATGTTATATAAAATGAACTTCATAATATTATTTTATTATGAGAGTGACGTACCTCCGTTCCTCTGACTATTACAAAACTGTAATGACACTGCGTCTGACTCTGAACATTGAAGATAATTTAAAGAAATATCATTCAGACTATATATAGGATCAATGTCGATTCCGTACAATTGCTTTTATTGGTCTAGTTGGATGTCTTTGACAAGCTAGCGTGATGAGTGATAATTAGTGAACAGATTTTGATAAGGTTTCTAATGTTCATCGATCAAAATTGTGAAAGTTTTATCCCGTTTCTTCAACGAAAGGCGACGGATAGATATAGACTTTGTAGACAAAACTGACTAGGAATCGAGGATCAGAATGTCAGAACAGATATTACAACAAATACTTGTCTTTTTTTGGTATATGTCAGTGCATTCCTATGAGAGCTGTAACATCAGGGAGAAGGAACGAGTAAAAAAGTGTTGATGCCTCTGCCACAGCTGAATCAACATTATCAACGGGGATACCCGAATGCGCCTTAATTAATACTATACTATATACACGCATTAAATACTTGGCTACATTAATGCTTATACAAGATTTATTTCTCGTTTCATTCGTATTGATTAACGCCTTAATTAACGCACACAATAATTGACCACATGGTGTCAGATGTATAAACGCCGCAACAATTCCCACAGACTCGATCCAAAAGATCAATCAATCCACTTTCTCCCATCAAGTTCAGTCCAGTTCAATAGGTTCATCGTCACCGGGGACGCCCGACTCGACCTTCCCGGTTCCCGGCCGCTGCAGTGCCACCGGCATGGCGACCACCGGCGTGGCGCAACCCGACACCGCTCGTCAGCCGATCAACACGCTATGGGAACATTGTTCAACTCTCACCCCTCCCCACCACGTCGACCCCCGCGAATCTCTGACGCGGACGTGCGGTCACGCGAATCATGATCATCTCTCGAGAGGACCTTTATAATGTTCACGCGATGTTCCTGTCTTATATATCCATTTAACCAACTTAGAGTGGACATTAAACTCATGATAACGGTATTTAGCTAAGTTGAAGCTAGCAATTTCGATCGAAGTGGGAGGTCCCAGGTTCGATTCCCGGCTGGGGCAGACATTTATGTGTCACATAAATGTTTGTGACCGGGTCATGGGTGTCAGTATTGTCTAATTTGTGTTGTCCATGCCGCCCGCGACACAGGGAATCCTAGTGCGGAGGTATGAGTGTGTAAGCGTTTAAAATATCGATACATAAATGACCTGAATGAATATATCACAATTATTGAAAACAAATTACACGTGTACATTGTACATGTTGTAACAGAGATAGTTTCAGCTATAATCGGCAAAAAGTTTGGTTACGATACGTTAATTTCTTCAACTACTACGAGCTACGTTTTAATAATCGACGCAAATTTTCCGAACAACACAATATATAAGTTCAAGATCATATGATATTATATTAATTAAACAAGATACGATTGATGACGACGCATTAGAAAACGTATGGATTAAATTATCTTCCTTTTTCTGGCTATGATTTATATTTAGTTTATTGTAATATAAAATAATAAGTTTAAAAACAGGTTTTTCCTGTCTCTGTTTTGGATGTTTATGTTATTTCGATTAACAATATAAATCAGGAAAGAAATAGAATGAGAAAAGGTTGTGAATTTGAATATGTGAATACATTAATACTGAACGAACAAGTTTAACTTCCTAATATCAATCAGTGTATCGACAAAGGTTAACTTGTGTTCTACCATGTGAGGGGTACAATTTCCAAAAAGCCATTCTCACAGGCTGCCTACATTATAAAACGAATCTACAGTCAAAATTTCAAGTCAATCAAATCATTTAATGTCAGAATGTAGTTTCACATAGATGTTTTAAATATAGTACCAATACAATAGGTCATATAATCTAGATATAACCATTTCGCTTTGGTGTTTATCTATCAGTCAGGACAAACAGTTTTATATACAATGGTAAATACTTCATTTATAAACAGCAGCCCTTCTCTATATAAATTTCAGTCATAATTTTATTGGGTAGATCTTCTATCTTCCAAACACAACACAAACAAACACACACACACTTGGCTATATAGTTATAATTTAATGCTTATTGCTTACTAAATGATGTAAATAAATAAAACTTTTTCAGAACATAACCTTAGAGTTTAAAAGTTACGTGACATTCTGGTCAACTAATGCACTCTAGTGACCCCCAACCAGTGCATACAGAGAAACACGAACGTTTCTTGGGAATACCCCAGCATCATCCCCGCGTAATAATTTAAAACACGTATCTCGTCCGGAGGGAACCTCGCCTCCTTTGGCGTGTGATTCCGATCCTGCTCACCGATCTCCTTTACAATTTCGATTTTCCAGAGAACACTAGAGTCTAGCGGAGGACAAATTTATCCATTAGCAAAGATCCTATTGATAAAGAAATATCGCTATTAAAATTTCAACTACCTTTCCAAACTTCACGAATTTGTTCACTTCTTCACTTCATAGAATCATAGCTCAATCAAGAGCTCATCTTCTTTTGAAATACCAATTTTGTTTAATGTTATTTTTACAACAAATAAAAGATTCGATTTGACTTGACACCACTCCGTACGTGTATTCAGGAAGAAATGAATAAAATAAAAACAAACACTAACACACTCACACCCCCGCAGTAGGATTCCCTGTGTCGTGGGCGGCATGGACAACACTAATAACACGTCACAAACACCCGTGACCCGAGAACAAATATTGATCTGTCACATAAATATCTGCCCGATATCGAACCCGGGACCCAACTAGGCTACGGGGCCGTCAAGTAAATTTAAGCCTCAGACGAAACGTAATAGATGTATTAATTAGTGCGTGGTACCAACAACGGCGAGAAGGTCGCCCGCGGGCAGCTGTCCACGCACCTTGCCGATGAGGCCTCGGATAACGCGCGGACGGCCATTAATTCAGATAAACGAAATTCAATAAAACAATTGTCAATAACACATCACCAAACTGAATATAATTTCGTTTTTATTGCCACTCACTTCACGATTCTGTCGATCTGTTTGACTGCGATAATCTCGATAGCTATTGCACCGATTTTCATGCGGTTTTTACGAATAGATAGAGTATTTAACGAGGTGAGTTGAAGTGTATAATTTATTTCGTTTTTTGGAACTTGAGGGAATCGCAATGTACGTTTGGGATTATTTCTTTATGACTAACAAACCAACAAACATTGCAAATTCAATCAAAGCTATAAATGCTCACAGACTCTCCCGCGTCAGGAATCACACAAACAATATTGCAACACACATACATGACACGTCCCTAACATTCCTGCGACGAGAACAAACTTTTATCTGTCCAATCAACTCCTGCACAACCGGGAATCAAACCCGGGACCCCTTCACAAACAAAGTCGCTACAGTAGCAACGTACACATATCCCTAAAGTGCGTTAAATTTAAACATATATTGTGACATCTGAACACACAATGCGTTAAAAGCACAAAAGAGTGCAATAATTACGTTACTTTACAATCGGCGGTGCGGACCACGGCCGACCACTGACCCACATAACGTCGAAAGCTCAAGAAAGCTCCATCGTCGTTACACGGCTTTATAAATACATTTAATTCGAAGGATCATTCATTGTGTTGGAGAGGACGCCGTGTCGACACGTTAATTGGACTTCGAGCGCGGCGCAATGTGCACTACTAATATTATTAATGGTGTTTGTTTGTTTGTCCTTCTTTCACGGTTCAATGGAGCGTGGTTATGGTATGACTTTAGCATGGAAATAGTTCGAAGTATGGAATGTCATAGCGTAATTTTTATCGCGAAAATCCATTCTGTTTCTGTGGAGAGATCCATTGCGGTAGCTAAGTAGTAGCTACGCCAATACTTGGCTTCAGTTATTGCATAGATCAGTGTCGCGTCGCAACTTGTCGCTTCCGTAGCTCACATAAGACTGTAGGTTTACACTCGTACAGTCAATTTCCACATTATTTCCCAAATTAATTCCCTATGTTGCGAACAGGAAAGGGTATACTCAAGTAAATCAGAAATGACCATCGTGAATTGAATCCCTGACCGCTCTTGGTTTCCAGCTGAGCCACAAAAGTCCAAGAGTTCGATCTCATAATACCGAATGTTTATAAGACATCAGGGACCCAGAGTAACCCGAGTCCGTATTGCGCAAGGCTCGAGACCACGCTGAACCCAGCACCAGGTGTACGTCGGACAGGTGAGCACGTGACCCACAAACTGTACTTAAAAACAAACGTTTTCACATATTAGAATTTAAATGATCTCGGGCTCCGAGGGCTTGCGTCACGGCACCTGTCGGCCCAACGGTTGCCTTTTGGCCGGTTTGTGTCCGCGCGCGCGTGTCTCGCTCTGACCCGGATTGGGCTGGACGACGCGATGTGAAACTGCTCTTGGACCCCGTAACTTTCGTAAAGACTTCACCGTTGTCACCACTACCGAAACAATTACAGCTAGGCTTATCCGGAGATATCCGTTCCATTAGCATCATTGAGCAATATATGAATAGCATCAAAAATTTACATAGATAAAGGGTATGGTTGTAAATCACAGTTGTAAAAATTAAAAACACCTGTTTACCGTTTGTAACTGGCCAATAAAATTATTAGTTGTTCAACATTGAGGAGTTGCCTCTACTTTAAGGAATAATTTCTTCTTGAGCCATTTCTGCGTGTAATATCATCTATTGTCACCTTCAGTTTAAATAATAAAAATATCAGTTCTAATTCAGCTTGCAATATTTGACACAAAGAAGCACACTAACAAATATTGCAGGTTAATTAAAAGCTTCTAAAAACTTTAACAAGTATTGTCGGTATTAAGCTGGACGCTCTGATTAATCTTCAACAGCGAGACCTTAGTGTCATAAAGCCTTATCCGTTGACCAGAGTTACCCTACATCGCGAACTGAACAAATAGATTTGATTACATTATGGACTTAAAAATAATTCCTACTGCCTGTTCTACTCCTTTAGGCTTTATCATTCCCCCAGTTCATATAAGGAACCTTTGTACAAAGATTTATGTCACTAAGTCCCCTATTTTAGGCTATGCGTCAGTAACAGCTAAGACTTTCGTCAAGTACGATAGTTTGAAGCAACCTGCATTACAAAATCTCCTCAATCATCGACAGGTAGGTAAAGTGGTTCTAGCCCAGGTGTTTGTCTCTAGCGCAGTCTCCACGCGAGCTCCACTTGCAGCACGTGCGCGCTATTTGAACGCGCGATAAGCCACCGCTCATCGGCAGTCATATGACAGGTGGGGGCAGGACATCTGTGTCCTCGGGTCAAGGGCGCCGGTGCGACTCCCGGTTTGTTGACACGGAAGTAGCACAACCGCCCAGCCACCTGGTAGCCGCTCAATGCAGTCAAACTAATGCCATAAAGGGATTCCAATAAAAAACCTCGAGGACCATCTGTTTCGCGAGCTTTTGCTTAGCTCTGATCCGATTCGATATTAGACACCTAATCATACTAACGTGAGTGAATCTGCCGTATCAAATTCAACTTTATAGTCAAATATAGTTTAGACGGTCCCGTAGCATAGTTGGTAGTACAGGTACCCTGCCTGCGAAACGACGGCTCTTAGGTTCGATTCCCGGCCGCGGTAGATATTTACGTTACATATTTGTTCTCGGATCATGGGTGTTACTGACGTGTTATTTGTGTTGTCCATGCCGCCCGAGAGATAGGGAATCCTACTGCGGTATGAATGTGTTAAGTATTTAACGTTTAGCGTTTAACTGTTCGCTGGTCCTCGTTATCATTAACGTCAGTTTTGACCTGTTGGACCTGTGAGTTTTATCCGCAGACTCATCAATCTTCATGAACCTTAACATCTGTAGGTAGACGATCGCACAGACCGCCGTGAGTACATCAAGCGCAGACACGACCTGCCAGTTGTTCACACACGTTACGACGTCACGATAAGGGAAGCTCCGGGCCACGCGGTGGTCGCCATCTGACAGGTGGCGAGAGCTCCGAGCTCCGAGCCATCTTGTTCGTACCGTCTGTAGCGGCAGGACATCTGTATCGAGCGGGTCAAGGTCGCGGGTGTTGATGTTTTTAAAATTAAAAAAAATGCGATTCACTCTCTGGAGGTGGAATATCTTTAAAGGACGTATTAGTGAAGAGTCTATGCGCCCTTTTTTTTAGATTTAACTCCGCACAATAACAAGGCCCTGTAGATATTTGGTGGTGGGTCTATGAGAGCTATATTTTAGTATTTGAAACTACTACCTATACTAATGTTATGAATGCAAATCGTGTTTGTTTATTTGTTTGTCCATTCACGGCGTAACGGAGCGACGTTACAGTACGTTGTTTTTTTGTTTTATAGAGGAATTTGCTAGGGTTACGACTGTCATAGGCTACTTTTAAACGCGAGAAACCATCACATTTCTTTGTGAAGATCCATTACGATGTATAATTCAGCCAAGTTAAACATAAGTTAGTATTTAACAACAAAACGTTGCCTAGCAACCAATGATATAAAGGTATCAACAACCTTTTTATTTCTGTTATTTTTTGAGCAAAGCCGCGGAAAAAATCTCATAATTATAAAAATCTCGTTCTATAAACCGAAGTATGCGACAAAACAGGTTATTTATATTTTTAATTTATCGTTAATTAAATAGATCCATTTCCAAATCATCTGAGTTATGACGCGGCACGTCGATCGGGTAATTAAGACCCACCGTCGGATGATAGCGGCTGTCGACCGTCGGCGACCATGCATCCACGGTTTATTGGTGTACGGGCACGGTTCGCACGACAGGTGTACTAGTTATGTTGAATGGTAACATTTTTGGTAGCGTTTTGTAACTACCAAATAACTTATCTACACATGTTCATTTTCGACATTGTCCACGCTGGCCAACGGAGCCTCGTTACGATTCAATTGGAAACGTTATTTTGAAGTCTACAGTCCTAGTAATAAATAACCCCATTAGAATTACTTAACAAAGCAAGTACCCGCAATGCAACAATTAGTACTCTATATTATCATGCGTTTTATAAATCACTCACGTTTACTGCGTTGTTTTGTGTTTGAGGGATGCGCTACAGAGTACTCAGGCTATGAGCTCCGTAACCGTAACCGAGACTATTGGATATCCGAAATACAAAATCATATCCGTA
>DWPA01001080.1:0-20177 GCA_018251375.1 Calpodes ethlius
TCGTAAATAAATCTATACTAATATTATAAATGCGAAAGTGTGTTTGTTTGTTTGTCCTTCTTTCACGGCGCAACGAGGCGTCGCTAAAGAATATCTTATTTCTGTGGAAAGATCCATTACGATGACGATACGATATTTCAGCCAAATTAAAGAAAATGATTAACAAAACAGTATTGCCTGGAAACCATTGATAGAAAGAAATTGACAAACTTTTTATTGCTGTTCTTTTCACACGCGGGCGGAGACTCGGCGAACATTTGGTATTAACATAATTGTGTAAAAAAGGAACGTCAAGTTTATCTCGATTCAATTTTTTATACAAATGTGCAATAAAAATTCTTATCATCACATTATATGCTCTTATAATTATTTTCATACTAGCGCATAGAAGGCTCCAAAAACGAGAGCTTAACCGTTGTTTTATACCCTTACCACACCCTTACCACATGCAGGTTAAACACACACTAATTCAGGCGCAGGATTCATTGCGCGAGGTATCCAATCAGTGTTAGGACAAAATCTACCAATAGCATTCCTCCTTCTTAAGAACCTCCATATAATGCAGCACTGGTTACCTCTCGCATCTATGGTACCTTTTCAGCCTAAGAGTTCTCATAACATTTCCAAAAGCAAATGCCATTTCACTTGAATTACATCATGCGATGAATTAAGATATTTATTAAGATATTTATAGCGAATATCTATATTTTTATTAAGATCAAACTCGAGCAGCAGAAGATGTTCAAGGTATTGATCAGCAACCGGAAGAAGAGGATCGTTTTGCAATAGCTCAAGCTGTCGTCTCATCAAACTCCATGGCCCGTCCTGTGATACGGCCTCCATCTCCGATGCCCTTGAACATGCATGAATGTTACGCCTGCAGTAATTGCCCCAAGGTCCTAGCGAACACAACTTCAAAGTTTTGCCCCTATGCGCTAGATCCATCGAAGCAAAACAAATGTGTGATTTACACGGAGAAGTACAAACGTAAGTGTTACCAGTTCAAAGTTCAGTTCAAAGTTTATAAGATCGCAAAGATTTTGCGTCTTTGTCAGCCATAAGTGGTAATGCCGTTCGTGTTTGACCATTTACCACTAGATGTTTCCAATTTATTTATTATCTATGGCTTTCCAACAATATTCCACATTTTTAATACGGGAAAACTTAATATTAATATCGTACAGTGTGAACTTATAAAGTAAACTAATCTAATAGTTCTCCTCGTTTGAAAGTACTATATTGAAATTAATATTTATTTTCACACGAAGGAATCCCTAAACAAATATTTTTACTTCATGTAGGTACTGGTTCAGACAATACGTTGTCTGTAAATAGTCATCGTTTCCCACCAGTTTATAATAAAATAGTTATTTCGCAATCCATTATAATATCGATACCACTGGGCTCAAAGGTTGTAAAGGACATTTGACAGGATATACGTTATATACATAGTTTTATTTAGAATTTAATTCTCTATCGATCTGTATATTCAATTCCTCAAAATTCTTAAAAAAAATAACTTTACGACAAAGAAATGTTATATATTTGGCAACTGATGTAACGTTGTAATCAGTAAATAGAGCATTAAACCAATTCTGTATCGTTTCTTTTGAAATAACTGTCAAATTTAAGAACTTTCTGCCTAAGAACCATCTAAATAGCTCAATAAACAAAAAAGTTATTGACAGTTGAATAAAAAAAAAGGTTTGTTGCTTCTCCTAAAAAGTCGTATGTTAGCTCCTGGCAACACCCAATAACGGGTCTTATACATAGCGATACCGTTAATTATTGCAACTATATTACATATACTTGATTTGTTATTAAGTAATTATTTGCGTTATTAGAATTATTTTATTATTTCAAATAATATCGATAAAACAATTTAGTCCTCAATAGTGACTCGATTGGAATTGTATAAAAGTACAGATATTTGAAAATAACGATAGATAACCGTTCGTAATTTGACTACAGCTTTTTTTTACAGATACTTATTTGCTACAGAATCGTCTTTTGTCATCGCAAAACCCACAAAATACATATATTACGTATTTTTTCCTTTACGACCTTTGAGCCGAGAGGTATCGATATGAGATATTAGTGTCACGCAATACACGATAATAAATGCGTGCTATTAGATATTATTAGGCGTTAATCACTGTTTGCATTGTAGATTGTTTGCATTGCATCAAATAAAAGCATAGGATAAAATTGGAGCTCATTTTAATGTGTCATTGACTTAGTACGTATTAAACACTTTACATCTATTTATCAACACAATGTTAAAGAAGAATAGTTGGTTTTTTTATTTAATTTCTCATTCTTTGTAAACGATTTTAGTACTAGGTACAATAGAAGAGGTACTCTTTATTGTACACACCATATAGGCAACAATAACAAAATTTAATAGGTACTTAAGATAAAAAAATGTGCTACAAAAGCGATATTTTCGCTTTAAAGCGAACTTTTTCAGACAATCTTCAGGCAGAGGAACAATAAAGAGTAAAAGTATAATTGTATACATATATTTATTTCCACGTACATGTAATTACAGGAATAACATATGTTTCAAGCCGTAGGTACTTGGAATAGGTAGGTTATATTTAAATGTTAACTAATACTACATTAATAACATATTATATTAATTAATAGTAAACAGAAATTAGTCTAGCATTTAATTATTGAGTAATCTTTAATTATTCTCATTTTGTGTCGACCCTATTTAGAGACAAATTACGATTTTCATATAAGATAAGTATGAAAAAGCTATAACTATGATTGTCTATGAGGTATTGCGTAACATTAATCTGTTGCAAGGTAAAAAACAAAAAAGTTCGTACCTCTACATTACTCTATATATTATCGCCCACGAACCTTATTTCGATCCGAAACCCGATAATAATATCGTATAACTTATTTCAGATATGAAGAACCCATGGTATATCCGAGGATGTGCTTCTGAAAGAGGTTCCTGCGCCGATATTCGACAAGCTCATGCATCCCATACCGATGTCGTAAAGCTAATAAACTGTTACGAGTGCGAAGGAGACAGATGCAACAGCGCTTCTCTTTCCCTCATCGACATAACTATGGCGTTCTTTGCCATGGTGGTCACACCAGTCGTTGCGAAATACACGCTCGTGTAGTTGCGCAACAAGTGAAACGCCTTGACTTCACTTGAATATGTACGAAGACTTTAAGCGATCAAATGAATTACCAAAGGTTTTAAAAGCAATAGTCTCATTACTTCATTATTTTGAAACATATTAAAATGATTTCCTACGCACAGGTTTATTTTCATTGCGATGAATCCTAAGGATTGAAAATTAGCAGTTATGGAGAAAGCGTATTGGAACTCGCTCATCATCGAAACATCGAAAATAAAACGTTTCCCTATTAAGGCCTTTTCAGAATTGTTAAACAGCTTGTCTTTAAACATACCAATTTACATTAGAAGGAACTCCATTTATAAGCCAAGCTTTATGAGACTTTACTACCTGAATTTGTGCTAAATTGCTACAAGAACTACATACCGAGCAAAATTCAGTCTCAGGAATAATTGTGAATACAGCAAGAATAATATTTAATTCTAAAAACTTAAAAAAGTAATGATTTATTAAGAAGTTTCAGTACTCAACTTCTGTAATCATCTGTTAAAGGTTGAATAATGAATTAATGTGTGTCATTAGCATATAATACATTAAGAGTGAGTCATAATCTGTAATGAGTCACATACCATTAAGCTATTAAAACAAATACACGTGATACGTAAAACGATTATTACTAAAATATCACACTGGTGATTTTCCATATAGATAAAAGTAAATATAAAAAGGTTTTTTTATGTCCATACAATATAAACATAAGTTAAGTAACAACAATGTTATTGTTGATGTAAGTCGACTTACATCAACAATCAACAACAATCTTATGTAAGAGTGTATTTGAAAGTCTAAACGCCACCTACAGTCACTAATACGTAATAAACAGACATGTGGCTTCGTTGTAGATAAATGACAGAGAAATAAAAAATTACATTACTTTAAAAAATATTGGTATACTTAATATATTATTAATTATATAAAATAAATATATAATCAACTTGAAATAAATACGTTAAAGAACGCAATAATACATATGATAAAGAAACCAATTTTTTGTGGGTAGTTATATTTTAGACGGCTTTCCTTGCGCCTCTTTATAATTGAGTTTTTGAAGCCGTTTATTTATTATATTAATATTTTATATTGCACTAATTTCGTTTTTAATATTTAAGTAACTTCCTATTAAACAAGAAGTAGCAATTCGTTTCAATTAAATAGTCAGATTTTTATCTTATTAGTAGTACCTTTATTTAGTGTGGTAAAAATAGTGATTGACATACCACTAAGAAATTGTGGACTGTTCTATTTCTACACGTGTTTCATTCTCATGCCATCTTCACACGTTGGAAATGCTACAGGTCCAAATAAAAAATTACATTTCAGACGAACATCTTGGAGATGTACACTTCTACTGTGACTTGTTACCTTTTGGCTAATCTGTGGCTCTAACTTTCTTGTTTTATTATTTATGAAGCTATTCTCTACAAAAAATACATTTACCCGTATACAATAGTATGCCTTAATTGCGTATATAAACTAAAGAATATTTCGTGAATACAAAACGAAAGTATCGCGAAAGTGACGACATAGTGTGCGTTGAATGCCTACCAATAATGAGACTTATTCTATCGGGTCGGGTCAATGACATCGACGAGCAATAAAATTAATGTATTGAGGGCTGGCAACTGTCCATTTACACGAAAAAGTTCGATGTCTGCTGCGCCCGTCACCCAATTAATCCAACAAATAGTTAAATTTATATTTCTTTATCCGCCCCATCTCCTAAATTAATAGGTAAGAAAATATGTCTATCTAATCAATAAATCATTCGATGACACAAAGATATCAAAACCATTTTAAGATCCATTAATCACGTCGAAGAGGGAGCATACCTACTATCAGGCTACCCCCATGTAAATTGTGTGCCTTCCAATACGTATCTACTTTTGTCCATAAAAGATTTTATTTGCTATGCATTTAAAACTGGACGAAAAGAATCTATTCCCACCGTTGACTTATCCTTAAACTTCCGTACATAAAATACTTTACGACAGTTAAAATGCATTATTTAATTTAGCTAAATTCCTTATGACCCCGGCTACTACATAAACGACTGGAAATCACTATGGATATATTAAATCCCTATAAATAATGTTTTTATGTTATGTAACTAAGTATCTATTGTATATATTATATATAGCATACTATAAAATATACATTTTACTGTACCAACTAAGGAATTTTCTACTTTTAAATGTTATTATCTTATGTCTTACCATTATGTTCTTCACTCGTAGTCTAGTACAGAATGACAGGGTTGTTGCAATAAAGTTTAATAACTAAATATATTATACGGTAATACATTTCCATAGGAAAGGGTTAAAAATATACTGTACAATTATAAATATTAAAAAGTTTGCGCATAAAAATTTCTTATAGGAACATTTTCATGTTTCATACTTTTTACAACTTAATTTTAATCGGGTTTTAATTCATGAACTTAATTTTCATTCAATAATATACTTATTTCAAACTAACTACTATTTCTAACACATGATATTGTTAACCTGTGCTAACTCGGTAACAGTACGTACCTAGATTCCGTTGTTATTTCTACCATAAAGAGATATCGAGCTCATTGAACATTTCAGTCATGTTCTTATTAGTCTGTGACTAAGCTGCATACTATAATACGAATTAAACTAGTTTACGCGCTGAACTGGTTAACTTGTTATCGAATGAACGCAAACCTGTATCGATCTAGAAAACAAGTGTGAAATTGACCGTCAACAACTTTATGAATGTTTTACTTTAGTCTCAGACATCCTTTCTGTATAAACACCATAAAAAACCACTTTCGTCAAGAAACATGTTATGTTCTTTATCTTAGATCAACAAACTGGTAATAAATGTAAAATTATTGAACTTTTCAAAATTTAAAAAAGGAACTGCACAAAAGCTTTATTTACAAAATGCATTACAATATGAATCTATTATTTTAATAATAGTGATGTCTGTTATATACTATTATACACTATTGCATCTGTTAATAAATGACATGAAATCTTATACCATAATTTGTAGTTTCTTCAATTAAATGAACTATTGGATTCATTTCAATTATTCTTATATTTTTTAATAATCTTTTACTTATTTACTTTGACCTTATATGACACGCTATTTATACCATTATTTTTAAATTTAATTAAATATAATTTATACAGTTTCAGTGTCGACAAGGTAAAAAATAAAAGAACTTATTTTTATGGACTTTTATTTGCCAACTGTTGTAGCCTTATTTAATAAAGTTTTTAAATAATAAAGCTTATAGCTGGCAAGGTTTAATTGATATATTTGGTATGGCTTGTGTCCCTGGGCGGCGGTACCCATCAGGTGGGTCACCAGTTCATTTATCAGCTTTTTATATAATAAAAAATCTATCCGAGAATCTGCAGACATGATTACTACTAGCAGTACTAAATAATACTAAACTGTATTATCTCTTCATAACTATTTTACGTAAGTAGTAATAAGCTAACTTTGTTTAGTTATATCTTCGAAAATGTTAGCGTGTTCGTAAGGTATATTTTTTTAACAAAAGTTTAAGGAAAGAAAAAAATATTATTAGCGACGAATATGTGTTTCTCAATTATGACAATTATAAAACTCTTTATAAAGTTACTTAATGAATATCGATTAGAAGTAAAACGATCATACTTAAAATTACAATAAAATGTTATTATAATGTTTTAAACATTATATACATTTCATCGATGACTTTTAACTCTATGGCCCTTCAGCCGTTTCATTTTCACCTAATGTTCAATCTTCATATCTACATAAAATATTGTCATAAAAGATTAATAGCAAAATAAGCGTTAATTAACGAACCCACGAGGTGGTGGAATATCGTGTAAAAGTTATTAAAAAATAAACTTCAATAAATTTATACTATGACAACATTCATGCAATAGTTTTTGATGAGTTCGATCATCAAGTTATGAGAATAAAATTAATTGAATTAATTTTAATTTTACATTTTTTTATATTTAACGATAATATAGTAATGCCAGCTGTTGAATGATGTTAATGAATAGACTAAAATTTCCCCTGAATTGACTTAACTCTCATTAAAAATGTCTTTTCTTTTTAACTTCATTGTTACAGAAGTAATCACTTGGATATTGCATTAATTTTTGGCAGCACTTAATTCGAGGAGGATATGTATGATTGGCGTCCTCGTTGTCCTACTCTCAACCATAATTATTACTCCCAAAGAAAATGAAAAACATAGTACAAGTATCATAAAATATTGTAAATAAAAATAGTGAACTAGACCTTCATTTATAGTATCGTTGTTAAATAAGTTGAACAGAATATCTTCCGTAAGAAATAAAATACTCTTTTTGTACAAATTTTTTTTCTTCACATAAATCTATAAGACTACGTCATATTTTTTATATGAATAACATTGACTACGTTTCCGCAATCTATTGATTTCATGCCTTGGTTTCATGAAATAGGTATGACAAATGACAGTCATTAACAAACGTCATCTGAATTCAATGACAGTATTGGTAAAAAGTTAACATTTATAATCTCATTGCTTCAATCTGATAAGTAGTCAAAAGTCAATAATGACCTCATTTGATACGAAAGTTATCGCCGCCTATAGCCGTCAATTAATTGATGATTTATTTATTAATTATTTATTGGGTTGAAAAACGAAAAAAATGTTGAATTCAAAATAAACCATAACATTGTCTAATTTTACGTAACCATGGCATGTTTTGTTTTACGCACTTAGCAAATACAATGTTTTTTATTCATACAAGTCACTAGAGTACAACATTTTTTGTAAATTCATATCATGCCAAAACTCATGCAATGAGTCTGGATGAGTTCGAAATATCAAAGCTCATAAGAATAATAAATATCTTGGGCATTTTAAAAATAAATATCATTATCATTACACCCCTTGTTATTCCATAATAGTACTGTACTCTTGCATGTTATATCAATATATTTTCCTTTACCCGAAGTAGTAAAAAATAATTCCTAACACAACATTTTGAAAAATATCGATATGTGTCAAATTTTATTCTCAGTCCGTGTGAAAAGCCAACATTGACTTCAAACCACTAGGCTACCACAACTCTGACACCAACATGAAGGTACCTGTTTTTATCTATGATCATTAAATAAAAAGATAATACGCAGTCAGTCAATCATAATCGCGTTCATAATATTACCGTTCAGAGAGCTATAATAATAAAATTTAGTTGGCTAACTTGGCGTGGCTTGGCTCGTCCGTTCGGCTAGTTTGCGCCTTGCCTTGCGAGTTCCGCGCGCATTCGTTACCCGTGACCGTAGTTAGACGACCGTGTTTCGTGGCTATTCTTTATTTCGAAACTCGAGTTTGCGTGCGATTGTGAATTTGAAACAAAATGGCAAAATTATTATTGCTTGTGCCTGTATTCCTGCTCGCTCTTTTCGTTAAAGAAGGTTAGTAATATATTTTTTTAATCGTTGTTTATATTCTTAGTTGAATGTTAGAGGTGTGTTGCAGTATTCAAACACTTAATATTTAACACACATTAAAATACAGTTTAGGTTAAAATACAGTATTAGGTTAGTTTTAATTGCAGAAGTAACTTTCTTTTACTTTCAAAGTATTGTTATTATTAATTGTCTTGATTAGTAATAAATAGTACCTATATATACCTCAATGTTTCTCGAGTCAAACATTGAGTATAATATTATGTCTACATACCTTTATTTCCCTTATCCCACGTGAAGGTACCTACCTCTTAACAAAATTGCGTTGTTATGTAAACACAGGTTTTACCTTGAGCTGTAAACATAAATTGCACTAACTAGATATCTATATGTCGCAAGGCGTGTTTGAGACCAGTGTATTTTTTTATTCAGACCAGAACAACTTGTTTAGAAGCCCGCCAAACTGACCATCCGGCCCTTCGCTTGACTGTTTGAGAATCAACAAGTTACAGTCGAGCAATTTTACGTTTTATAACAACAAACGTTTGATAGTTTTCTGTTTGCTTGCAACCGGAGCTTGTATACTTGGCAATATGACTTCGGTTTTTGATAGCGAATACAAAATTATTGCAGACATTAATGTTTGTGTTGTGACTTACCTACGTAATGCTTATCATTCCTTGAATTATTATTTGACGTCTTATCTTTTGTAATACTATGGTAGCAATATGGTATGGTTTGCAGGAAATATTTAAAGGATATCAGTTTTCTTTAGTTAAATAGTACCTATCTACGTATCTATAGTAGAAGCTAGACTTTTCAAAATAATTGTCGTTTTTCCTCCTATTATTCCGCTCTTAGTCACAACAATTACAATTACTTGAGAATAAAAAAATAAATGCATATTTAATTTGCTCAGATATTTTACTCCCAGTAAGTAAGTATGTTCGCTTCATCAGTTTTATATTCGATATTGGTAATTAAAACACAATTATTTCCGATGTTTACAATCTGAGCTTGGAAGATTCTTATTTAGAATCAGATCCATTAGTCGGTGATGTTAGGAATAAGTTCCTAAACGAAGTATAAGCAATAGGCGGAATTAAAAAACGAATATAACTACGTTGCGTAAAAAAATATTACGTAACTTAATCAGTAGAGATAGTATCAAAGATTTGTCGTTTGACCTTATTACACATAAAACACTACTGTAGTCCGCAAAATTGATACTTCGTTCAATAAAAATGCAAATCATGACTGTAGTAATATTGTGTTCACTCAATTATAAACTTGTAATCTTTTTAAGTTAGCTCTTAGAATTAATTAATATAAAAATCATAGCTGTAGACGTTATAATAATACATTAAATATATTTAAATTATACCTACTTGCAAACTGACTTTTAATGAAAATATGACGAAATTACAATACTTTCGCGCTGCTTCTTTTCAAACTCACACTTCATCTAGTATGTTCTTAAAATATGATAATATAAATATTATGTAATTTGTACCTGTTTTGGCAACCCTATGCTCTGCGAAGATACCGATTGAGTCACTTCTTGTTGCTTGTGAATTACCTAACACCATGTCATACTGTCTTGTATGTTTAGTATGTGATAAACATCCGACGTACTGTATAATGGCATAGCATATAATTATACACATGTATATTTATACACATTTCAGAAATATCTCAAAAGTAATCGTTTCAAAGATGTCTGACACTAACAATCAGTTACAATAACGAACATTAAATATGTTATACAGCTTTAAATCATAATTCTTTATTTAATCACTAGCTGTTACTCGCGGCTTCACTCGTGTGGATAAAACATCAATAAAAAGTTTGTCGATTCCTCTCTATCACTGATTTGCTAGACAACGCTGTGTTTAAACACATGCTTTAATTTGGGTGAAATATACATTGTAATGGATCTTCCCAGAGATACGGGATGTTTTTTTCGTTAAAAGGAAGCCTGTGGTATACTCCATCTTCCCAACTATCTCCAAACCAAAAATCATACGGTACCGACGCTCCGATGAACCGTGAAAGAAGAACAAACAAACAAAGATAAAAAACTTCGCATTTATAATATCTATGTAAAGATGGATTTCACTGAATAACTTTCGACGATATTTTTATTACTTATCTTATAATATGTTTATATTTATTTCAATTACCTACTTTGTGTAAGTGACTGATAATGGAGCATTAGTTTAACAGTGTTAATATTTAATATTCATTTGTGAAATTGCGTGTATATCTTCGACGATATATTCATATACCAGCCAGTAGTTATAACTTATAAGATACAATGACGGTATTGTCATTGGACACAACTATATGACACACCTGTTATACTGTGTGTGTGTGATCATAAGTAGTGAAACTGATCATACATAATTGTAAGGAAATCCTACACAAAACCTGAACAAGATGTTAACAAAACCACAAGCGATTACCCATCCAGATAATCGTGGTTTTATTGGTTCTTCAATACTTATTGATCTGATTTTAGTTTTAATTGCTTTATAATTACTACTTTATTACAAAAGTTATTTAAGATGTGGTGAATAATTGATATCAGGTTGTGATGACTCAATTTTGGTCACTAATGTTATTAAACGTAATCGTTTTGGTTATAAAATTATTAGGAAGTTTTTTTAAGAACAGGTTTTCTAATCTATTGGTTTCTCTATCAAACATAAACAAGATAAATTTTAAGCAGTTGCTTTGTTAGTTAGTTCGTTAGTTAATTATAACTGATGTACTGTCAAGATACACTTGTGTATGTTAACATTCACCAAGATTACTGGTGAATATACTGTTATTGTCATTACTATTTTGATATTTCACCGGGGAATGTTAGCATATGCTATGACGATTCAGTTGGTTTATTGCGACAAAAATAATTATGAATATAGATTCGATTAGTACCGATTGTTTGAAAGTTCAGTTAATAGGGTACGATGAAGCAGATTAAGTAGGAGAGAGGATGTTAACTGAGTTCGCTAGACAAATGAGATCAAATTAGTTGTCATGGTGTCATGTCATGCTAAATTGCTTACATTCACCGGTGCATCACCGAATCAACTAAGTTCATAACAATTTCTGACTTATACCTCATCAGAGAAATCAAGAGTTTTGAACCAGCTTAAAAATACCAGTGAATTTTAACATTCACTAGTCATTCACATTAGGTAACTTGTGTATTATCTGTAACATGATATTTACCATAACAAGTGAAAGTGAATTCGGTGATTTTTGTGGTAAATTTCAGTATGAGAAGTTTAATTAACAACACTCAATAATCTCACTACGAAATAAGAAGTAATTTTGGATCACGTGTAATGCTTATAACGCGTGTGTGTGATCCGTGTTGAAATTTGATCCATGATCCACGCCGTGTCTAGCTGCTAATGTATGTGTGCATAATGGTCATGAGATTTACTAGTACTTGATAGCTACTCGTATAGTTGCCCTTGGTTAAACAGTCACTTTCACTCTCGACTCACTGACACATAAAACCCTATGAGTACCTTCATTTCTACTTGTTAAAACGTGTTCAGAGTTAAACTTTATATCGATGACAATAAGACCCAAAATTCAAAACATTTTTCATTGAACATTATAACTGTAACGTACTACGTACCAAGTATAGTTTAAATAAAAATAGTTTGATATTTAGATATGAGTACAGTTGTTACTGAGAAAAGTTCCGCTACTTATAATGGTATTCGAGCAAATAATATGAAAGTAAAAAAGTTATTATTTTTAATAAACCGTAGCATATTGGTGTTGTTAACTGGTAGTAATCGTTCATATTCGTTGGAATATAACTTACCTGTCTTCTGAACCAAGAGGCACATTTTTGGCAGACATTTTTGTCCCACGAGAGCACAAACCAAACTTTATATGAAGCAAGGCTGAGGTCATCCCTATTTTCATTCATTTCATGAGGTCATTGCCTATCCCTAAATAACATTTAAAAGTGAATTGTTTTTAATATTTCACACACATCACTTCAATAAAATATAACTTTCGTTTTTAGGCCAGAAAGCTTAAATCTAACATCAGTTTTATCTGAACAATATTTTGTGACTTCTATTTAGACCAATATATAATATATATGTAATATGATAAAAATACTATCTGCACGTTCGTTTATACATATATATTTTCTTATGTTTCTACACTTTTGGCAGTGGTCGTGGTCGTCGATTGGGGGTCGATGGCACGCTTTTCATATACAATATTAATTATACACCAGCTATAATTTTTTAACTATGTTGCTTGTATGTTTGTCCTCTGTACGCTCCCGAAAAGCTGATCAGATTGTGATGAAACTTTGGTGCATTCTTATGCGTACGTCTCTAAAAATTTTTGATATTGGCCATGACCTGGTCGTGACCAGATCATCTCGTCTCAAGAGTACTATTTGAATTGTAGGTTCAAGTGATATGACATACGTATGTATATACGGTCGATGTTAATATTAATAATTCTACTCATAAATTTTAATTCTATTATATTTATTTTAAACGTCAATAAATTTTACATTTTCGAAGGTAAAATTTATACACATGTAACAACATACACAAGCTTCTTTTTATTTGCTAAACACCTATTTTTTATTATCTGCCTCAATATGATTATATCATGAGTTATTACAGTATCGCTTGGTAACATCATAAAAAAATATGACTACGGAAACTAGCACCTACATTCAAATCTATATCGGACAGTTAGCTGTAAAGCTTTAAAATAGATAAAAAGTTAACATGGCCACACTGACCTGGTTTTACAAAGACGCATCAGTTAAACCACGGCGACGTAGGACGGTAGGACACAGTAACAACGTTTTCTTTAACTATAACATATTTTTTGATCTTTCTAACCTTAATTAGAATTGTTGTATAACAATTTTAATAGAATTGTTACCGATCTATAACTACATAGTACCTATTTATCTATTACATTATTTTTTTACCTAAATTTGTAAATACCCTTTTAGTATCATAAGAAAAATCTCGAAAGATAAACTAACATAGACTTATAGCTCAGTGATGGTTAGTTTTTTAATATTATATTGGTCTTAAATAAATTCTTTCTGACACTAAAAAGTGGTTCCTATCCGATAATTATAAAGAAAAATGGGAAATTTATGATTTCATACATGCTTCCTTGAATTGTTTTCACTTTACGTATGACAATTGCGGTTCTAACTACTATTATTACAAGCCTACTAAAGATAAGTCGGGCTGAGAAATAATCAAAATTATACACATTATAGAATCACAGTTTAAGAAGCCAGTGAAGTCAGGCTGGTACACAAATTTTTCTGTACACACACAAACGCAAGTTATACTTCAATATTTTTCATTAGATGTACCAACAAAAAAGTTAAATGGACAAAATATGTATGTAAGTGTATGTATAATGTAATCATTGAGTTATTCTGTCATTCTTGACAAATCATACTCCAGTTCTAAATTAAAATTTTACTACGCACGACGTAATTTCATCGGTGTTTAATTATGTTCGTGTTGTACATCAGCGTCGGCGATGCATTAAACGAGCGAGTTATTTACGTTCTATGTTGTCTTACGTATAACAGCCATAGTTATCTGTGTTAGCTCGAGGTTATCTGTAATGTATTTTTTCCCGCCATTATTTTTTAACCGCGATTTTTTTGTCACGAACAGAAAATAGGGCATGACAAAAAATATTCTAAAAAAAATGTTTTTTTTTCTTATATCAGAAGTTTATCAACCATATCTAGATAACTAAGATATGTAATATTTATAACAATTTGAAGCTGCGTCCAAAACTCTTCATTATGTAATTTATTTTGGTCAGTTAAATTAAAAATATTTTTATTTAACGACTATAAATAACTTACTAATATTTTAACAAAATTTGTATAATAATTGGAGATATTTATGAAACGTGAGCAAATTACTAGGACACGACAGGCTCATTTCATTAAAAAAAAACCCTTCCTTTGCGAGAAATATCCACATTCTTAGATCCTAAATAGCCTTAAAAATTATCGAGATTAACAGATAGATAAATAAACTAAGATTTAGCTTAATCTAGTCAACAGATTAACTCAAAAACTTATTTTAACTAAATAAAAAAAATAATGTCTATTGATTTAAATACATATCCAGTATACAACAGAAACGATCATTGCCAGATTTCATTGGTATTCGTTCAACCATTTGAAAGTGATTGAAGGACGAACATCCAAACAACATAAGTACTTGACGTACGCGTAAACAGAACGCAACTTGTCAAATAGTTAAACCTTTACGAGACGATAACTTTAAACTTTTTTGTTGCGTAAAAATGTTGCGCAAATCTAATAAGGCTGTCATTTTTTATAAAGCAACGGGCAACTATTAATAGTTTTTTTTACAGTCCAAACTAGTGCGATTGTTATGATATATTCAATTTTATTCATAGAGCTATCACTGTTAATATGCGACGCCTATAAAAAATATCAAAAACATTCACTTTACTATGATGTATATGTTTTGAAATTATAGAAATGTGTCTGGTATCGATAAATCATGAAATAAAAAAAATGTGTATTTTCACATCTGCGACTCAGATGCGACTACGACAAAACAAAATGTGTCGTGAAAATGCACGTGGGAGCAGCAATACATGACCCTGAGATGTTACAACCACAAAAATAGGATCATAAAGTGACACTCACATTCTCACACATGTTAGCTACGACATTCTTTAACTTTAGTAAAACTTCAAAATTATTTTAAGTTCTCCAAAAATGTTTGTTTGTCAAACATTCTTGAAATCCATACATTGGTTATATGAATTTATTTCACGACAAAATTTGCTTTTGTGATTATAAACCCGCCTCGATTTTAAACACATATAGCTATTCGTTATAAGTAATATAAGCACAGTGACTTGTTTATTATTTGATATCGCTAACGTAGCGATATTGTAACGTGTTGAGGTCACACATAAATATTTAATCTCGTTAGATAAATAAAGTCTAAATATTTGCAACTACTGCAACAAATTTCATTCACGTTTAAAATGTCGCGTATAAACGAAGTATTTATACGGCAATATTATCATTAAGTACCCGCATTTCTAATCGAATTCAATAAAAAAGCCACGACCCTATGTCAAAGATTAAATTTGTGAACAGAGCGATGGCAAATCACACCATTGATTCCAATTAATGTAGACTTTTGTGCTTCCGAATGTTAAGTATGTACTTGCTTTTTGTCATAGGCCATTAATTTATATTAATATGGCCAAAGCCCGTGTTTTAGGATAAAAAAATGGACGATACGCTTAAATTAGGTTAGTATTATTTTTGGTGACCGGGAGACACAAAGATTTAAAACTTTAGGACGAGTTAAATACTTTAAATTATCTGTAAAAGAGAAGTAATCCAAGAGATGTCGAGTCTTAAAACAGAATGAGTAAATTAGTAATTACATCTTGTACAAGGGCCTTAATTTAATTTACAACTAGTTTTGGCTCCATTAGTAGTCCGTGACCTTTCTAACGGGGTCACGGAACATCTTAGTCATATAGTACAGACGCTAAAGGTGAAACTGGTTCAATGTTCGTGTGAAGTATGAAGACTGCGTTTACAATTAACAGCTGCCCGCAATTTTGCCACGGAAATTTATATTTTTCAGTGAAGAATGGCTAATAATGGTCTGAAAGAGGTCGAAAAACTTATAACTAAAGTATTAACAAGTAGAACTTAGAAAGGAATATAAAATAGAGTTTTAAACCTATTGGCGTCTATTTAGGAACAATGAAAATGGATTATAAGTAGGAAATAGGTACCTGTTATCAAAATGTATAAAATGACTTATTGAAAAGAATTAAAGAATAGAAAATGTGTGATAAAACATTAAACTGTATAATTAGCACATCGTAGACACATATAAATGTAAACTCAATACCACTCAATCAGATACTGCAGATTTGATACGTGATAATTTTCGGTACCTCAAGGCACTTACTGCTGCTTTTCATAAATACTAGCACAAATCAATATATTTCATTGTAAAATTAAATATATAAAATTTATTTTATAAAACTTTTGTCTCACTGAGCATGAAATAAGCGCTATTTTCGAATTGGCTGTGTTATAAAATGTTTTATCAAAATATTGATTTGTGCTAGTATTCATGAAAAGCATCGATATACGAGTATGAAAATCTCGTATCGTGAGATATGTTAATGATTAACCTAGAAACTATTGGGCCGACTTGGATCAAATGTCACATCTCTCTGTAATTTGTTTCAACTTAGAAGATGGAATAGTTTTTCACTCAATGTTTAGTTTTAGATAGATGACAGTGAAGTTGATTCGTCGATAACATTGTTTAAAATCTATGTTGCATAGACACTGTTGTGTCGATTTTTGGATTATACACTTTTAAACTTAATTGCAACCGTGTGACGTTGGGGCGGTTCATAGCCAGGTTATGTTGAAGGGATTTTTTGGAAAACTAAAATACAAAGAAAATAAACAATATCGCATCTGATATTGTAGATAGATAAGAATCTATCTACTAATATTTCAGCTAATATTAACATATTCTGCTATTATTTACCGTTTAAAACACGTAATTTAATAAAGTAAAACTGCGTGGACCGCCATTTTAAAGATGCTGGCTTTGTTTCCCAGCCGAGCAGATATTTGAATGAGTTTGAACTTTTTTTGAACTGGATGTGTGTGTGTTTTATTTTGGTACGTTGTCCCTGGCACTCACGGCACTGGTTACCGTAGTGGGGGCTATGAGTCTATAGCAATTTTTAAGTGTTTATATAAGGAAAGCAGGCACTCACAAGATAAGTCCCATGCGGTCCCGCCCGCATGTACTGGTCGTTGCACAGCGCCTGTTCCGTCCAGTTGTACCAGTGCACCAAGCGGAGGCCTTGATATGCACGAGGAGACCCACATCTAGGGAACACTAATATGAGTTAGTGACTCTAAATGATTCGCGAATCTTCTACTCTCTTCTAATGATATAGCGAGTATTAGCCGTTTTCAATAACCAATCTATCCTTAATCCCCGTATAATTAGTTAAAAATAATAGGCAAAAATCGAACAGTGGCTTTCAAACAGTTGCCAGGGATCTGACTTGAAGTAAGATCAGAGATAGAATACTGAAAAGAGCCATAACTTAATAGGACCCGAAAGTTTTGGCCTATCCGGAGACTTGTTACTCATTACGTCCGAAGTACATTAGTTAGTATTTTTTGTTATAAAACCAAACATCTCATTTGAAAGCCTGCAAGACCACAAAATTTAACAATAATGATATTGTAGGACATAAAGGTATTCAGAATATTTATTTAGCTCCTTTAGAGATATGATACAATGATAACGTTATTAAAATTAATATTGTTAGCTAAATTGTCAAATTTTCATAAAGATTTTGTTAGTCAATTTACTGTTTTTTTTCGGATGGAGAGTTGCTATTGATTCTGGTGGCCTTTACGGCTTCACGCGGACTGAACTAAATACTGTATGAGGAATTATATAGGCAATTGAAGAAATATTTATCGAACAAACATTAGTATATTGAGATCAAATATAGTGAACATCTAAAAATACGTCGCCGTAACAATCAAAATTAGTAAATGAGTTAAGTTTACTGTTTCTTATATTACTACTAGATATTGCCTGCGGCTTCGCACGCGTCTACGAAAAAAACAGCAATAAAGTTTGTCAATTCTTCCCTATTGCCAGGCAACCAGCTTTTCGCAGCACCAAGATAATGAGTATCTTATCATATTCTTCTCAACTATTTCCATACCAAAAATCATATCATAAGTATGCTCCGTTGCAGCGTGAAAAAAGGACAAACACACTTTCGCTTTTATAATATTTGTATGGCTATCTGGAGTTAAATCAAATATAAGCCGTTTTTATTTCACAAACTTACCTCAGCTCGGCAAGCAGTCTGGAGTTAGCTTGGTACATATGAGGAAGCAACTCGTCCAGAACCCACTGTAGGTCACAGCTGCAGTCCCACGGATTGAACTGGAGATTTACTCCTTCTGACACAGACGTCCAATCCAAGAGAGACTTAGACAGAGTGGTCAGGTTGTTTTTGCTTATATCTAGCTGGAAAAGAGACTTGGTTAATTTCTGTGATAAATTTAAATCTCGGTTCTAAAAACTCATTTATTCATCGCGTAAATATTAAAATACCTTTAATTAACCAATAAAGAAATCAATCATTCTTCACTCACCATACATAATGAGGTACCATCAAAAGCCCCATCTTGAATATCGTTCAGCCTCCGACAATTGGACAGAAAAAGGAAGAAGCAAGTCTTCACGTTTGTTGCCTCCTCGCTATTTCTACCAAGAACGTTACTAAACGCCTTGTCCTCTACCACAGCTAACCTGTCCATATCGTTCATGTATAAATTCTTAAGAGCAATTATGTTTTTAAAGTAAATGCTCTCGATAGGGTTCCCGTCTAATACCAGCTCCTCCAGATTTGGGAACGTTTGACTGGTCAAACATTTTGGCACCTCAGTTATTAGGTTATATGATATATCCAAATTGAAGAGCTTTGGTAGTTTCTTTTGAATGTCGAACTCCTTTATTTGATTTCCTCCGATACTTAGAATCTGAAAACATTTAACATTTACATTTAAGTAATCCCTAAAATTTCAGGTTTTAAGGTCTTTTGTTGTTCTTATACAATGCTCACCTCTAAATTATCAAAATTCACACTGTTCTCGTCATATAAGTTCGACAATCGGTTGTAGGATAAATCGATGTAAGTAATAGTACTGGGAAAGTTGGGCCAATGGTACAATGTGTTTATCTTCAGTATGGCGATCTGCAGTGACGGTGGCAATGCGAATTTGAACGTTATGTTGTTCTGTGCAAGGTTCAGTTCCTTCAAATTCGGGCAAGATAAGAATGACTCTTCTTCTATTACCTCTATCACGTTATTCGACAGGTCCAATAGCTCACTGAAAATATACGTAAACTACGTTAGGTCTAAAGTTCATGTAAATAAAGTATAAAACGTTTCTAGCTGAATTAGATTTGGATATTCCGCCCGACCAAAATAATTTTTGTGATATTAAAAATAATGAAGTTAATCTAAAGTAAAATTAAACTTCAACTTCAAGAATAGATAATAATGAAAAGGACAAAAGAAGGTTATGTTATCGATCACGAAATCAACAATTATCGAATCTGTATTTGCAAACAGATAAATCTGTTACGGAGTTACCTTTTCTCGGAGTTACTGTTTTTCTTTGTTTAAAATATTTTTTTAAAAGTTCATTACAATAGAACTTAAATGTTCTGTATAGAAAATAGGTAGTTACAAAGCGAAATGGTTAGAAAAAATGTTGGAAATGAATAAATTGATATTTTTTCTAAATTTTAAATATTTATTATAGTAGAATACGTATTTCGGTCCTTGGAGAACACTTGTATTTATAAAAACCGAATCAGATCATATAATATCTGGCACTCGGTTTTATATGGCATACTTACATATTATTGTCCTGCGGAAACGAGTCCTTCACAA